>VZQC01012515.1:286314-322875 GCA_009823505.1 Rhizomys pruinosus
GGGGGGACAGCAGGAAGGGGGGACAACAGGAAGGGGGGACAGCAGGAAGGTGAAGTGGGGCCCCTCCGAGGCAGGTACCAGGGGACAGCAGGAAGGTGAGGTGGAGGCCCCTCCGAGGCAGGTACCAGGGCCTGGTGCTCTTCCCCACCCTTTCAATGTTGTTTTGCCCCAGGCTCTACCCCTGAACCCAGCCACTCCAGGCCACACCAAAGGCCCTCCCTCACTGGACAGGTAGTTCCAGTTACCCTCCAACTGGAGGGCTACACGCATGAATGTCGAGTTCAGACTTTGTCACTTGGAACCCCAGCTGGTATAAGTTTTGCTTGTGTGACTTTAAGCAACTTACTCAGCTTTTCTGAGTTTTGAGTTCCTCATCTGAAGCACCAGGAAGATTCCAGAAGGGATGCGGGTAATGACAAACCTGCTACATTCCTGTAGTGTTCCAGTACTGTGGGTAGGCAGGGTGTTTCACACCTGCTAAGCCTCCTGAGTACATACTGCCATTTCATACAATACAGAGCCATGTGATTTGTTCAGAGTCATGAAGCTACCGCAGAAGGGGGCTGGGCTCCTCAATGGGTGGTCTTGGCCATGTGTTAGCTGTGTGAATTGCCCTGGGTCATCCATCAAGGTCGGTCTTCTTTAGCTTCCCTGAGAAGCCAGGCCAGGAGCCAAACTGGGCTCATTGTGTGAGGACAGCCCTGACACTGCCCAGGCCCTGATGCACCCGTGTCCTCCCTTCCCACAGGGATAAACCCTACGTCCTGTACTTCAACATCCTAGATTGTGCCGTGGCCACCAACATCATCTCGGTTGCCCAGAATGGCCTACAGTGCCCCACACCCCAGGTCAGAGGCCAGGATCTCCCTGAGCCCCACCTGTCTCTAAGTCCCTGGGTACCAGTTCCTTAGCATGTGCTCAACCCCCCCCCCCAGGTCTGCGTGTCCTCCTGCCCAGGTGCCCTGTGGTTTGTGGAGCAGAATCAGTACTTAAAGACAGTTGGGGATGTCTATAAAGAAAACAGGAACTTTTGTGTACCAGGGGTGCCCTCAGACATGGTAAGTGCTGGTCCCATGCCGTCCTGTTGAGGGAAAGCCCACAGTGGTGGGATGGAAGAGGAAGTTGGAATCCTAGCAGGGGTGGGCCAGTCTGAGCCTTGAGGAGGTAGAAGTGGTGGAGGTGGTAGTGATGGAGGCAGAGGAGGAGGAGAAGGAGGAGGGGAAGGAGAGGGAGAGAAGGAGGAAGTGCAGGTGAGGGAAAGGAGGAGGGAAAGGAGGAAGGGAAGGAGAGGGAGAGAAGGAGGAAGTGCAGGTGAAGGCGAAGGTGGAGGTAGAGGTCAAGGACGTGGAGGTGACTGTGACAGTAGTGGGACCCACAACACCCTCATCTTATTCAATGTCTATTTGTGCTCTTCTCCCCCCCCCCTACAGGAAGTCCAAAAAAGCCTGCAACAGAAACTCTGTCCCTATTTCCTCCTTCCCTCCACTCCAGGTGAGAACCACATACATCTCTCCCACCCCCCCTCAAGAATATCATCATATCCAGAAAGAAAAAAGCCACTCAGCTGTCCCTGGGAGCTGGGGGACAAGTGGCAGGACTTCATTCCTCTGCCTCGGGACCTTATACTCAGGTCATCAGTGGCTGCTGGGCACTTCGGACAGACACAGGAACAGTAGAAACTGCTCCTGCTTCAGCCATGTTCTAGTGGAAAGATCAGAGAGACTGTGTTTTGTTTATTTGGTTGTGCCAGCTGGCCTGGAACACACTATGTAGCTCAGGCTGACCTCTAACTCACAGAGATCTGCCTGCCTCTGCCTCCCAGGTGCTGAGACTAAAGGCCTTTGCAACACACCCAGCTGTTAGAGATGTTCACATGAGTGCTGGGCCTGGTGAATGGCTCACACCTGTAATTCTAGCTAATGGAAGGCTGAGACAGAATAAGAGCTGAAGGCTAAGAGCTGAAGGCCGGCTTGGGCTGCTTGGGCTGCATAGTAGGATCTTATCTCAAAGCTACAACAAACGGGAGGTGAGGCTCTGTGAGAGGAGTGCTGGCCACCAAGCCTGATGACCTGAGTTCCATTTCCAGGACCCATATGGTGGAAGAAGAGAACTGACTCATGAAATATGTGCTCTGACTCCACAGGCATACAGGCATGTACACACTTGTACACAGACACATACACAAAATAAATGTGTGAAAAATGTTTTCAAAGAAAGGGATGATGCTAAGGGAGAGCCCTCGCCTGGCTTGTGGAATGTCCTAGGACTGCAGAAACAAAACAAAAGCCTACAACTAATAACAAAGCACAACATGAGAAGCTCATGAAAATATACATGGGTGGATGTACATACACACAGAGGACAAAATATGTAGAATATCTATTCACATGTTACAAATGGATGGGGCTGGGTCTTGGGATCTGTTTATACTTCTTCCTAACAGCATATGAAATTTGTTGTTTTGTTTTAGAATTATTTTTTAAGCTGGGCGTGATGGTGCTCACGTTCAGTCCCAGCACTCAGGAGGCAGAAGAATCTGTGAGTTTGAGGCCAGTCTGGTCTATATAGAGAGTACCAGGCCAGCCAGAGCTGCATAGTGAGACCCTGCCTAACAAGACCAAAAATATATTAAATATATTTTTGTATTGTGTGTGTATGCATGTGCAATGATGCACACCATGTGTGTGCAGGTACCCATGGAGGCTAGAAGACCCTGGATTTCCTGGAACTAGAGTTACAGATGGTTGTAAGCTACCTTATATGGGTGCTGGGAACCAAACCCAGGTCCTCTGTAAGAGCAGTAAGTGCTCTTAAGTGCTGAGCCATCTCTTCAGCCTGCTTCTTTTTGTTTTATTTTCAGACAGGATCTTACTCTGTAGCCCAAGCTTTTCCCTAACTGGAGATCTTTCTGCCTTAGCCTCTCCAGTGATAAAATTACAGGTAGGCACTACCATGTCTGTCTGCTTTGTTTTATCATTACATTTTTATGTAATTTATTTTATATACATGTGTGTGCATGTGTACCACAGTGCACAGTTGGAGGTCAGAGGGTAACTTGCAGCAGTCAGTTCTCTCCTACCATGCTCATCCTAGAGTTGAACTCAGTCTTATTGGAGGGCCCCTTACCTCTGATCCATCTCGCCGGCCTCTACTTTTCTTTTTTTAATATGAAATTTTTTTTCTTTGTTTTGTTTTGTTTTGGGTATTTTTTTTTTTTTTGCTTAAAGCATGTCTATTTTAATAACTAAAGTCTGTCTGAGTTCTTGGTAGGGAAAGGTGATCATCAGTATTTTATGGATGAGGACAGTGAGGCCCTGCCCAGGTCTGTGTGTCTGTCTGATCAGTATTTTATGGGATAGGACAGTGAGGCCCCTCCCCAGGTTGCATGTGTGTCTGTCTGAGCAGTATTTTATGGATGAGGACAATGAGGCCCTCCCCAGTTCTGTATGTCTGATCAGTATTTTATGGATGAGGACATGAGGTCCGCCCAGGTCTGTGTTGTCCTGTCTGCTCATATTTTCTGGATGAGGACAGTGAGGCCCTGCCCAGTCCTGTGTGTCTGTCTGATCAGTATTTTATGGATGAGGACAGTGAGGCCCTGCCCAGGTCTTTGTGTCTGTCTGATCAGTTTTTATAGATGAGGACAGTGAGGCCCTGCCCAGGTCTGTGTCGTCGGTCTGATCAGTATTTTAGGGATGAGGACAGTGAGGCCCTCCCCAGGTCTGTGTGGTCCTGGCCTGATCAGTATTTTTTGGATGAGGACAGTGAGGCCCTTCCCAGGTCTGTGTGTCTGTCGTGATCAGTATTGTATGGATGAGGACAGTGAGGCCCTGCCCAGTTCTGTGTGTCTGTCTGATCAGGATTTTATGGATGAGGACAGTGAGGCCCTGCCCAGTTCTGTGTGTCTGTCTGATCAGTATTTTATGGATGAGGACAGTGAGGGCCCCTGCCAGGTCGTGTGTCTGTCTGATCACGATTGTATGGATGAGGAAAGTGAGGCCCTGCCCAGTTCTGTGTGTCTGTCTGATCAGTATTTTATGGATGAGGACAGTGAGGCCCTCCCCAGGTCTGTGTGTCTGTCTGATCACTATTTTATGGATGAGGACAGTGAGGCCCTGCCCAGGTCTGTGTGTCTGTCTGATCACTATTTTATGGATGAGGACAGTGAGGCCCTGCCCAGTTCTGTGTGTCTGTCTGATCAGTATTTTATGGATGAGCACAGTGAGACCCTCCCCAGTTCTGTGTGTCTGTCTGATCAGTATTTTATGGATTAGGACAGTGAGGCCCTCCCCAGTCCTGTGTGTCTGTCTGTATCAGTGAGGTTAATGAAGATGAGGACAGTGAGAGGCCCTCGCCCAGTTCTGGAGAGTCTGTCTGATCAGTTTTTTATGGATGAGGACAGTGAGGGCCCTCCCATTCTGTATGTCTGTCTGAATCGTATTTTGGGTATTTTTGGAAGACAGGTCTCCCTTTAGGCCCAACTGACCTGGAGCTGCACGCTGTAGACAAGGCGGGCCGTGAACTCAGAGAGAGATTCTGCCTCCTCTGGTCCTCCTGAGTGACTTGATTTAAAGTGTTGAGTGACCTAAAGATGGTTACTTACAGCCGATGTGGGGTACTAGGGAATTCGAAACCAGGGTGGTCCTCGTGTTAGGAGCGTCGTGCTCGGCGAATGCTGAGCCGTCTCTCCAGCCCCTAGTTTGGTTTTTGTTTTGTGCATTTCTGTTTTTTATTTTTTTTTTGACAGGTGGTTTCCTCACTGGTAGCCCCAGCTGGCCCGGAACTTACTACATAGACCATGGCTAACCTCAATCTCACAGAGAGATACTTGCCTCTATCGCCTGGGTGCTGGGATTAAGTGTGTGCCACCACTTCAGCATTTATATAATATAGATATGTATATATAATATATATACATATATATATATACACATATATATATACATATATACATAAATATATATATACACATATATATATATATATATACATACATAAAAGAAAACAAGTTTTCAGTGCAAGTGCAGTAGGAAAAGTGTCTAATGGAAGTGTCTAATGGATGATTTAGGGGCAGGTCGATCTGGATTTAAACATAAGCACTTTCCAGGGACCTGGTCTTGAGCAGTTACTCAACTTCTTCACACCTTGCTTCTTCATATTTGGAATGTAACTGATTTAAAAAGAAATACCTGCTTGGCTTACTATGTCTCCAAAGTCGCTTAAGGAGCCCACCTGAGATTCAATATAGGAGATAGAGATGGGGCAAGAGCTGAACTGAACAGAGTGATGGGGAAATCTCTGGAAAGATTAGCATTCTCAGAAAATCTGAGCGAAAGCAGAGAAGCACAAAGAGATAAGGGACAAGCGGGCTGTGCTCAGAATGCAGGGCCTGGAAGCCTAGCCCAGGGGCATGACCAGTGCCTGTGGAGGCGATGCCACACAGCTGAGGGCCCAAGGGACCAAGAGTTGTGGAATAAGAAGTCATGGCAGTCAGTCAGCTCAGGCAGGGGGCATTACAGGAGTCCAGAGCTAACACAGTAGCAGGGAGGGAATGGGGTTCAGCTTAGCAGCACCCCCAACCCTAACAGAGCAGAGCCCATCTATCACTCCTCCCTCCACCGAGTGTGCTCTGCACAGGGAGAGTCAGGACACCCACGTGACCTGTTCTTTCTTCCAGCTCTGGGCCGATGTTTTCCCTTAACCAACATTACCGTCACGTTGCCTGACTACCCATGGGTGGATAACCGCACTGTCTCAAATGGGATCAAGTAGGTGTTGCCCTCCCCCACGTCAGTTCCATCTCCCTTCCTACCCTCAGCTCCAACTGACTCAGTCCCTCCCCACAGAGGTCTCCTTGACAGCATCAATGCCCGGGACATCTCCGTGAAGGTCTTTGAGGATTTTGCCCATTCCTGGTATTGGATCCTCATGTGAGTCTCCTTCCCACCTTTCCCTCCCTGGCCCTCTTTCTTTAAGTCTCAGGTCTGAAGCTATGAGCAGAGGGGGAGCCAGAGCTCAGAGTGGACACTCAGCTAGCAAGGATTTGTAACAGGAAGGGAATTCTAATCTATGGACACTTGAGGGCGGAGAGAAGGTACTGGGGGCTCCGGAGGGGAAGCTGACCCTCCCGCGTTGCCTTGCTTGTAGTGCCCTGGCTGTGGCTCTGGTGCTGAGTCTGCTGTTTCTGCTGCTCCTGCGCCTGGTGGCAGGGCCCCTGGTGCTGCTGCTGATTGTCGGGGTGCTGGCCGTGCTAGCCTACGGCATCTACCATTGCTGGCAGCAGTACCAGGTGCTGCGGGACAAGGGGGCCTCCATCTCTGATCTGGGCTTCACCACCAACCTCAGCGCCTACCAGAGTGTGCAGGAGACCTGGCTGGCTGCCTGTGAGTGCCCTGCCTGCCCCCCATCCACCCTGACAAGGGTAGTATGGGTTACGTGACCCTGGCTGACCTGGGCACTGGACCTGCTGTCCCCTACAGTGATCGTGCTGGCCGTGCTGGAGGGCATCTTGCTACTTATGCTCATCTTCCTGCGGCAGAGAATCCGCATCGCCATCGCTCTACTGAAGGAAGCCAGCAGGTCGGGGGCTGTCTGGGAGGGTGTGGGGCTTTGGGCAGGCCTGTGGGCCAGGATGGAGGTGGCAGGAAGCCCGGAGGAGAACGGCAGGATTGCTTAGCGGTTAATACTGCCACGTTGCAGTCTCTCACAGTCTTAGTTTCCTTATCTGACTTGTTTTGTTGTTGATAGTTGTGTATGTGTGTTTTGTTGTTGTCGTTGAGGCAGGGCTCACTATATGTAGCCCTGGCTGGCCTGGAGCTCACTATGTAGACTAGGCTGGCCTCAGTCTCACAGAGATCCATCTATCTCTGCATCCAGAGTGCTGGGATCAAAGTCTTGAGATTATATATATATATATATATATATATAATAATTTTTTTTTCTCTTTGGTGTTTTTGAGACAAGGTTTCCGTGTAGCCACCCAGCTGGCCTGAACTCTCTCTGTAGACCAGGCCTGGCCTTGAACTTCACAAAGATCCGCCTGCCTCCTGCATCCTGAGTGCTAGGAGTAAGGNTCTTTTTGAGATGGTCTCCCTGTAGCCCTGGCTGGCCTGGAATTGCTATGTAGACCAGGCCACCCTCTATCTCACAGAGATCTACCTGCCTCTGTCTCCTGAGTTGGGATTAAAGGCATGTGCTACCATGCCCAACTGTGTGTCTGAGTGTTTTGCCTGCATGTACGTAAGTACTGAGGAGATCAAAAGAAGGTACCAGATCCCTTGGAACTGGAGTTATTGTAAGCCACCATATGGGTGTTGGGAACTGAATCCCCGTCCTCTACAAAAACAGCCAGTGCCCTTAACTGCTGAGTCATCTCTTTGGCCCTAGTATTTATTTATTTATTTATTTATTTATTTATTTATTTATTTTGAGACAGAGTCTCTGACAGTATAGGCTGGCCTCAAATTGACTATGTAGTTAGAATGGCCTTGAACTGACCCCCCAGCCTCCACCTCTACAATGCTAAGATCACAGGCAGGCACCACCAGGCATGGTTTATGCAGCTCTGGGGGTCAAACTTGGGCCTCGTGTATGTTAGGCAAGCACCCTACCAACTGAGCTGCATCCTCAGAATCCTGCCCTCTCCTTCCAACACCACTTTGTCTTGATATGTAACCCAAACTAGCTCCAAACTTGCTGCCTTTGGAGTGCTGGGATTACAAACAAGCACCACCATGTCCAGCTTCCCTATCTATAAAATGGTTATGATATGATAGCAGTCCGACCTTGCAAGGGTGTGGCGAGGATTGAATGGATTGATGCCAGCCAATTTCCTGGAACTTAAGTGGTGCTCTGGAAGCGTGTGTCAGAGTCCTGTGCTTGCTGGGTGAAGGGACAGGAGTTGAGGCAGGGAAAGCAGTGGTTCACCTGATTCTCACCAGCAACTGCCACATCTGCCTAGAGGGCTGCCCTTTGAAGGCTGTCTTCCCTAAGATGCCCTGGAACTGCCCAGGTGCCTTCTGTGGCTGCAGGCTCTAAGGATCCCTTAGTTTCCCCCAGTGAGAGTCTGCTGTGTACCCTGCCCTGAACCAGGTGCTGGGGATGCAGATGTAGAAGGCAAACCCTGTAGCCCTCTGCTCCCACCCTGGAGACAGAAACACAGGGCAGAGGAAGGTCCCAGCCAGGGTCTTCCCTGGGAGGAGATGCCCAGGGCTGGGATCCTAGTGGATTTTCTTGTCTCTCTGCAGGGCTGTGGGACAGATGATGTCAACTTTGTTCTATCCTCTGGTCACCTTTGTTCTCCTGGTCATTTGCATTGCTTACTGGGCCATGACTGCTCTGTATCCTTTATCCAGCCCAACCTGGAAATCCGAGGTGGGAAAGGAGGGGTAGATGTAGCGATGCTTGTCTGTATACGACTTTGGTGGATTCTAAGATGAACCCTCCTCCCTGCGCAGACACAACCCCATATGGGGATATGAGGGATCTGAGTTTCTGGAGTGAGCAGCTTGAACCCAGCACACACCTCTCCTTGTGAGGTTAACAACCTAAGGGGTGTCTTGTGGTGGACACCTGTGCTTTCCTTGACTTCCTCCTCTGGGTACCTGGCCACATCTGGGCAACCCCAGTACGTCTATTGGACCCCTAATGCCAGTGAACCAGGCTGTGCGAACGCATCTCTGAATTCGTCATGTGACCCCATGGTGAGAAGAGATGGGATGGGTGCTGAAGGGAACGGGGGGGGGGGCAACTAGCCCAGACTATTCATAGTGTAGAAGTGTCTGAGAGAGCCCAGAACTCTTAAGGTCACATGGCCCGCAACCTCCCCAGTTCTGCAACTGAGCCATCTATTTTGTGTAAAGTGAGGTATGGACCAGAAACCTGACATGAAGGTGGGAGAGCTAGACAGCAAGCAGGACTTTCTTCTGCCTCCAGGACTATTAACTAGTTCCTCCTCATTAGGTCTCCACCCAGTACTCAGTAAATTGGAGCTGATCCTAATCCCTATCCCTGTGGGTGGCTGAGGAAGTTTAATGGCAGTGGGTACATCCAGTGCTGTGTGCAATGCCTGCCCACTGATAAGATCCCAACTGTTTGGATAGCTTTACTTCCTTTTTCAAATCTTCCTTCCTGGGGCCCCAGATAGTTCCCTTGGGAGTCCGCAGGAAGGATCTGGGGGGCATGGAGATGCTACCCTACTCTACAGTGACATCTTGGGGCATGGGACTAGACTGCCCAGCATTTTCTGTCCTCAAAACTTTCATATCGCCAGGTGTGGTGGTGCATGCCTTTAATCCCAGCACTGGGGAGGCAGAGGCAGGCAGATCTCTGTGAGCTCAAGGCCAGCCTGGTTTACATAGAGAGTTTTAGGACAGCTGGGACTGCAGGGAGACCCTGTCTCATAAAGACAAAAAAAAACAAAAAAACAAAAAAACCTTTCATATCATGTTGTTCTTTCATCTGAGCTGGGACCATGGGCTGCGGCATCACCATTCTATTTGAATCCATAAATAGAATAAATAAGCTGGTTGCTGGCACACACATCTGTAATCTCAGCACTTGGGAGATGGAAGCAGAGTATCAGTTCAACCCTGGCCTTGTGTACATAGTGAGTTTGAGGCCAGCCTGAGCTCCATGAGACCCTGTCTCTAAAAACCCAAACCAAATATAACAAAATGCTGTGTGCAGAGGAACACTCCTCTAATCCCAGCTAAGGGAGAGGGATCTCCAGTTCAAAGCCAGCCTGGGTTACATAGCAAGACCTGGCCTCAAAAACACTCCCCCCTCCCAGAAAGAGGAGATTCATTTGGATTTGTAAGAGACCCACCATTGCAGCATGCCCTGGTAAGAAAAGCCCAGGCTGACAATGGTTTCCTTTCAGCTCACACACTCCAGCAGTAGAGCCTGACACAAATCCACAGTGACCCCTAGACTGAAAATACTTTACTTTTCTTGTTTTAAAATTTCAAATACGGACTCACTCTCAGAAACCATGAAGATTTTTTTTTAAATCATATTTTCTGGGTTGGTTTAGTTTTTATTTGGTCAATTTTCATTTTATATGTCATGAATAACCTTTTTCAATTTGTGCATTGGTGAGTCCCAGAACCCAGACTCCATGGCCTCATCTTCCTCCTCCTCTTTCTCCTCCTCCTCCTTTTCCTCTTCCTCCTCTTGTTCCCCCTCTTCTTTTGGCAGTTCTAGAGTTTGAACCCAGGGCCTCACACATGCACAGCAAGGACTACATATTAAGTGACACCCAGCCTCCCCTGGACTCTTATCATCCCTACCTTCGCCCATAATTTTTGTTCCAGAATTTCTTTTCTGTGTGTCCTAGATAAGAGCTCTACCACTGAGCTACACCCTCACCTCCAGCTTTTAGTTTTAAATCTCAGTGTCTCTCTCTCTCTCTCTCTCTCCCCCCCCTCTCTCCCTCTCTTCCCCCCCCCTTCTCTTTCCTTTCTCTGTCTCTGTTTTGTTGTTGTTGTTGTCTTTTTGAGACAGTGTCTCCCTGTAGCCCTACCTAGCCTGGAACTTGCTGTGTAGACCAGGTTGACCTTGAACTCACAGAGATCCCCCCTGTCTCCTCGCCATGCTCAAATTCCTAGATTAAAGACGTGCACCACCCGGGCCCGGCCTCTGGGATGTTTTAAATAGAGGAATTTATTACTGTGTTAGCCCCAAGACTAGATTTCAAATTCAATGGGTGATCTTCCCCCGCTCCAGCTTCCGAAGTGAGTGGGGATTAAAAGCGTGGTGTAGATAATCTCATGGCTCATAAGGCACTTGTTGGGTTTTTTTGGGGGGGCGGGGGTTGGTCTTTTTGAGAGCAGGGTCTCCCCGGATGGGCCAGCCACCTGGAAGCCTGGCACTCAGATGAGTGGACCAGGCCTGCGAACCTTGAACATGCACAAGTATCTGGTCGGCCGGTCTGCCTCTTGAGTGCTAGGAATAAAGTCGTNAAAAAAAAAAAAAAAAAAAAAAAAAAAGAGGGGTGGGCATGCAGCTCACCCTTGTGTGAGGGCTGTGTAATAGGTGTGAGGATCTGTGTTCAGCCTCTGGCAACACACACACACACACACAGAGTATAACCACTAAGTCATCACAGTCAACAAAGATCCTTAATGTGTCATCAACTACCCACCGTGCCTAGACTGGAGTTGCAGAGGCTGCCCTGTGAGCTGGTGGCTGGGACAGTGAAAGGGAGCAGGTGGTGCACCCACATGCTGGGCTTGCCCCCAGTAGCTAGGGGGCTCTCGCACCAATCTGGACACCAGGAAGCCCATTGCTGACACAATAGAGTGGAGACAGTCTGAGTCTGGAGATGTGATTCCTCCCAAGCTGCTAGGGCTGGAGGCCGGGTCTACCCTGAAGCCCCTAAACCCAGGCCTGAACCTGCTGTTCTCCTGTTACCTCCAGGTGCCACTCAAGAATTCCTCATGCCCAGGGCTGACATGTGCTTTCCAAGGGTATTCGACCAGCGGCCTAGCACAACGGTCACTCTTCAACCTGCAAATCTATGGGGTCCTGGGGCTCTTCTGGACCGTTAACTGGGTACTGGCCTTTGGCCAGTGTGTCCTGGCTGGGGCCTTTGCTTCCTTCTACTGGGCCTTTCACAAGCCTCGGGACATCCCTACCTTCCCCTTGTGCTCAGCCTTCATCCGCACACTCCGGTAAGCTGGGGACAGCACCCTGGGAAATGTGAGGTGCTAGACTGCCTCAACTTATCTAATCCCCCCAACTTCCTCTCCACAGTTACCACACTGGGTCACTGGCATTTGGAGCTCTCATCCTGACCCTTGTGCAGAAAGCCTGGATCATTCTGGAGTACGTTGACCACAAGCTGAGAGGAGCTCAGAACCCTGTGGCCCTCTGCATCATTTGCTGCTTCAAGTGCTGCCTCTGGTGTCTGGAGAAGTTCATCAAGTTCCTCAACCGAAATGCCTACATCATGATTGCCATCTATGGGAAGAACTTCTGCGTCTCAGCTAGAAATACCTTCATGCTGCTCATGAGGAACATTGTCAGGTCAGGCTGCCGTGCCCCCTCCCCAGACCTCCCACCCAAAGATGGACTCATGAGCATACTCTGCTCAGGAGGGCCCTGCATGTGGTCAAATGATCTCGAAATGGGACTAGAGTTCCCTTGTTCCAGCCCTGCCAGGCCTCTCACCCGCAGCCCATCCTGACTTCCACCACAGGGTCGTCGTCCTGGACAAAGTCACAGACCTGCTACTGTTCTTTGGGAAGCTGCTGGTGGTCGGAGGTGTTGGTAAGGGCCAGGGCTTATGGAGGCAGACATGGCCAGGGGTGCTGGGAGGCTGGAGGGGTGCCCTCAGAGGGGCAGTACTGACCTGCAGAAATCTCCCACAGGGGTCCTATCCTTCTTCTTTTTCTCGGGTCGCATCAAGGGGCTGGGGAAAGACTTTGAGAATCCCCAGCTCAACTATTACTGGCTGCCCATCATGGTAAGTGACACTTCCCTCTGCCTCGCCCAAGTTCCCAGAGGTACCCAGGGGCTCCAGTCAGCCTTGTGTCTTGCAGACCTCCATCGTAGGGGCCTACGTCATCGCCAGTGGCTTCTTCAGTGTTTTCGGCATGTGCGTGGACACGCTCTTCCTCTGTTTCTGTGAGTGCCCCCCCTTCGCTTCCCCAACCTCAAGTACTTGAGTATTTGGACTGGGTGCTTGTAGCTGTGCCGGCTAGAGGAGCCAGAGAGTGTATCTTCCTAAATCCTAAGGTCAGGGGTCTGGGGAAGAAAGGAAGAAATAAAATGAACCCTGGGAGCCGGGCGTGGTGGCGCATGCCTTTAATTCTAGCACTTGGGAGGCAGAGGCAGGCGGTTCTTTGTGAGTTCAAGGCCAGCCTGGTCTACAGAGCAAGTTCCAGGCTAGCTGGGGCTATAGGGAGACCCTGTCTTGAAAAGACCAAAAAAAAAATAATAATAAAATAAAATAAAATGAACCCCGGCCATTTCTCAGACAGAGGGAACATTCTCAGAGAATGGCCTGGCTAGAAGATCTAGGTAGAGATTAGCTGCAAAAGACATCCTAGCAGGTGGAAGTCTTCTCTCTTTTATTCAGTTCCCCCCCTCTCCGGGAGGGGGCTGCAAGAGAAAGGAGACAAGATCACACTATGTAGTAAAGGCTAGCCTGGAACTATGTAGCCCAGGCTGACCCAAACTCACAATTTTCCTGCCTCAGCCACTCCAGTACTAGAATTGTGGCACTTTTTGCCTGGTAATGGGGGTGGTGGTTTCCTTCCGGGGACAGAGCTCAGCACCTTGTGCCAACAAAGCAGGAACATCCACGGCTGGGAACAGCACAGCCATGGGCTAAGCCACCCACAGTGTATTTTATTGTTGCTTTATGTCTTGTTTTTGTTTCTGTTTTGAATTTTTATTTTATCATTTTAATTGTTTAATTATTAATTAAATTTTTATTTGGCCAGGCAAGGTGGCATATACCTTTAATCCCAGCACTTGAGAGGCAGAGGCAAGCAGGTCTATATAGCAATTCCCAGGCTAGTTGGGACTACAAAGAGATCCTGTCTCAAAAAAATTTTTTTAATTTATTTTTATGTGTATAAATGTTTTGTCTGCATGTATGTAAGTGCACCACATACATAGAGTGGCAGAAGAGGGCATCTGATTGCCTGGAACTGGAGTTACTGATGGTTATTAGCTGCCATGTGGGTGCTGGGAACAGAACCTGGGTCCTCTGCAAGAGTAGCCAGTGCTCTTAAACACTAAACTGTCTGTCTCTCCAGCCCCTAATTATTTGTTTTGGAGTCAGGGTCTCATTATATAGCCTTGGTTGGCCTAAAACTCACTATGTAGACCAGGCTGCCTCCAACTCAGAACAGTTGTCCTCCCTCCACCTCACAAGGGTGTAGACAGAAGCCACCATGCCACCTGACATTCAATCTTTCTTTATTGTATTGACACCTTATGAAATATACTATTACAACTGGGCATAGTGGCAAATGTCTTTATTCCCAGCACTTGAGAAGCAGAGGCAGGCAGATCTCTGTGAATTCAAGGCCAGCTTGGTCTACATAGTGAATTTCAGGCCAGCTGGGCTACAGAGACCCTGTCTCAAAAAGACCAAATATATTATATATATATATATATATAATATTTAATATATATTATATGTTATAAAATATATATATATATTTTCCCACTTTACATGAGGGAACAGGTTACATAACCTGTCTACTCCAACCTGTCTGAAACAACCTGGACAGGAAACAAGGTGTCAGATTATTTCTGGGGTGGAAAGGGGGTGCCTGATCCCCAGAGTCTGCTCTAACCCATCTACTTTGCTGATCAGTGGAAGATCTGGAGCGCAATGATGGTTCTGTGGACCAGCCCTACTATATGCCCAAGTCTCTTCTGAAGATTCTGGGCAAAAAGAACCAGGCACCTCCTGGGGACAAGAAGGGGAAGAAGTTAGAGCCTGGGTGCTGACCCAGGACTGCAGCCGCCTGTACAGACACCTAGCCACTCTTCCCTTGTACATCTCGATTTTGTAGTAAACAGAATTTATTAAAGATTAATATTTTGTTTTCTCAATAAGTATGCTTTATTTTCAGTTCACACTCATTCCCCTTTTAAGTAAAAGCCAAACAACTATTAACATGGTTAGCTACTCAATGAGAGAAAATTTGTTCAAAGGCTGGGGCTAGGGGCCTGAAGATGAAGCTCAGTTGTAGAGTGCTTGACTAGCACACAGGAGGTCCTGGGTTTGGTCTCCAGCCAAACACAGGCCTGTAGTGACATAGGCCTATGAAACTTGGGAGATGGAGGTAGGAGCCTCAAGAGTTCCAGGTCATCCTTGGTTCCATAGGCTGGACCCCATCTCAAAAAAATATTTTTTGTTCAAATAAGGTAATATGTTGTCAAAAACTTCAGGTATGATGATTGATTGATCTTTTTGAGACAGGATCTCCCTGTAACCCCAGATGTCCTGGAACTCACTATGTACACCAGGCTGGCCTTGAACTCACAGAGATCTGCCTGCGTCTGCCTCCCCAGTGCTGGGATTAAAGGCATGTGCTACCATGCCCAGTTATTTATTTTTTATTTATCTCTTCATCTCTCTGTGTACCTTTATTTCTCTCTTTCTCTTCTTTCTTTCTCCCCTTCCTTCCTCCATCTCTCTCTCTTTCTCTTTCTTTCTTTCTTTCTTTCTTTCTTTCTCTCTCTTTCTTTCTTTCTTTCTTTCTATCTTTTCTTTCTGTGCTGGGATTAAAGGCATACACCACCACACCTAGCATGATTCTTTGTTTTTTTTTTAAAAAAGTATTGCAGTTTAGTGTGTGTGTGTGTGTGGCGCGCGCGCGCGCACACACACACACACACACACACACAGTTTCACTACTTCAGCACTGGAGTGGACAGAGAACAACCTGCAAGAACTTGTTCTCACCCTACAGCATGTGGGTCCCACAGGGGAACTCAGATCATCAGGCATCCCACCCATGCCTTTAGTGCATCTCACCAGCCCCCAAGAGACTTGTTAAAACTTTATTTGGGGGATGGAGAAGAGATGGCTCAGTGGTTAAGAGCACTGACTGCTCTTGCAGAGGACCTGGGTTTGATTTCCAGCACCCACGTGGAGGCTAAGAACTGCCTTTAAGTCGGGCATGATGGCGTACACCCTTAATCCCAGCACCCGGGAGGCAGAGGCAAGCGGATCTCGGTGGGTTCAAGGCCAGCCTGGTCTACAGACTGAGTTCCAGGAGAACTGGAGCTATAGGGAGACCCTGTCTCAAAAAAAAATTTGTGGGGCTGGAGAGATGGCCTAGCAGTTAGGAGTGCTGACACTCTTGCAGAGGACCCAGGTTCAATCCCCAGCACCCACATGGCGGCTGAGAGCCGTCTGAAACTCCAATTCCAAGAGAACTCCAGTTCCAGGGGAATCCGATACCCTCTTCTGACCTCCGCGGCATTGCACGACACGGGTGCACAAACTTGCATGCAGACAGTACATTCATACACATACAGAAATAAAATTAATAAAAAAAAATAAAATTTGTTGGGCATTGTGGGATATGCCTTTAATCCCAACACTCAGGAGGCAGAGGCAGGTGGATCTCTGTGAGTTCAAAGCCAGCCTGGTCTACAGAATGAATTCTAGGCCAGCTGGGGCTGCAGGGAGACCCTGTCTCAAAAATTAAAAAATTTATGCATTAATTTTAACCCACCAAGTCCAATTGGTGGCGTCTACATGTGCATGGGCATTGAATCATCCACTGGGACTTTGGGGAACCCTCCAGTGCCCACACTCCTAAAGAAAAGTGACTCCCCTCCCCAGTAGTCACCTGCCAACAGCTTCTCAGCTTGGGGGGGGGGTTGGGAGCTGTCCAGGTGACTCTTCATAATACAGTAGCAAAACCAGTAAGTTCTTGGAAAGCCCATTGAGGGGGATTTGTCAAGACCCAGTTCCTCAGCAGAGATTTCCAATTCAATGAAAACTTTCTGGACGAGTAGAGCTAGATGTCCTTATGAGGTCCTGCTTTGTCCCTTATAACTTTTTTTTTTGTCTTTTTGAAACAGGGTCTCTCTGTAGCCCCAGCTGTCCTGCAACTCACTATGTAGACCAGGCTGGCCTTGAACTCACAGAGATCTGCTTGCCTCTGCCTCCCAAGTGCTGGGATTAAAGGCATGCTCAACCACACCCAGCCCTTATAACTTTTAAGATATGAACAGCACTGGTAAAATTATTTACCCAGCCTGACAAGGTGTCACACAGCTTTAGTCCTAGCACTTGGGAGGCAGAGGTAGGCAGATCTCTGTGAGATCAAGGCCAGCCTGGTCTTCCTAACAAGTTCCAGGCCCACCAGCATTAAATAGTGAGACCCTGTGTCAATAAATAAAAATTTTAAATTCTGGGGCTGGAGAGATGGCCTAGTGGTTAAGAGCGCCAACTGCTCTTGCAGAGGACCGGGTTCGATCCCAAGCACCCACATGGCGGCTGAGAACCGTCTTTAACTCCAGTTCCAGGGAATCTGACACCCTCTTCTGACCTCCACAGCATTGCACAACACAGGTGCACAAACCTACAAGCAGACAGTACATTCATACACATAAAAAATAAAGCTGGGCGCAGCGGTGCATGCCTTTATTTTATTTATTATTTTTTTTTGGCGCACGCCTTTAATCCTAGTACTTGGAAGGCAGAGGCAGGCAGATCTTTGTGAGTTCAAAGCCAGCCTGGTCTACAGAGTGCGTTCCAGGACAGCTGGGGCTACAGGGAGACCCTGTCTCAAAAAGACCAAAAAAATTTTATTTTAAAATTTGTTTTTTAACATTTAAAAAAAATTTTTTTTATTAATTTCATTTCTGTATGTGTATGAATGTACTGTCTGCATGCAGGTCTGTGCACCCGTGTCGTGCAATGCAGCGGAGGTCAGAAGAGGGTGTCGGATTCCCCTGGAACTGGAGTTCTCCTGGAACTGGAGTTTCAGACGGTTCTTGGCCGCCATGTGGGTGCTGGGGATCGAACCCGGGTCCTCTGTAAGAGCGGTCGGTGCTCTTAACCTCTAGGCCATCTCTCCAGCCCCCCCCAAATTTTTTTAAATAAATAAATAAATAAATAAAATTGAGCTGGGCATGGTAGCGCACGCCTTTAATCCTAGCACTTGGGAGGCAGAGCAGGTGGATCTTTGTGAGTTCAAGGCCAGCCTGGTCTACAGAGCAAATTCCAGGACAGCTGGGGCTACAGGGAGACCCTGTCTCACCAATTAATTAATTAATTTTAAAAATTAAATTCTAACTGCTCACCTTCAAAGTAGCATTAATGAGTTGGATTCTAGGCTCATTTCACAGGCTCATTTCACAGGCACCCTTTGTAAAATTCCCAGGCATTTGCATCTGGCTTGTTTTTCATTTTCTTTTTCTTTTTGGGGTTGAATACAGGCTTTGTGCAAACACTCTACACTGAATGTATTCTGTGCCCTATGTCTGGCTTGAAGTATATCTTCCATTCTGTGCTGGATAGCTTTAGTGTCAACTTGACACACCTGGGTTGAGGGAGCCTAAAGTGGGGAATTGGCTCCATTGGACTGGCCTGTGGCCACATCTGTGGAGTATTGTCTTGATTGTTGAGCAATGTGGGAGGGCCCAGCCACTATGGGTGGTGCCACCCTGGGCAGGTTGTTGTGTACTGTGTAAGAGGTCAGGCTGGGCATGGGCCAGGGGAGCAAGCCAGTGAACAGCATTCTTCCATGGCCTGTGCTTCAGCTCCTGCCTCCAGGTTCCTGCCCTGAGTTCCTGCCTTGGGCTCCTTAAGTGATGAACTGTGACCCAGGAGATGTAAGCTAAATAAACCCTTTCCTCCCCAAGTTGGTGTCGGTCAGTGTTTTGTCACAGCAATGGAAGACAAACTAGGACACATTCAGAACCAAACTTATCTACTATGACCATCACCCCCCACTCAACACCATCCAGACCCCTGGAACAACTCAGTCCTGGGTGGGGTGTGTGTTGGGGTGCCTACAGGAGCCAATGCAAGGATAAAGGTCGCTGGATCAGGCTTCAAGCACTGCGGCTGTGCACAGCTGGTGAGAGCTCTTTTGGGCCCACATCTGTGATTTGGGGGGGGGTGACAACAGTGTCTCTCATAGCCCAGTCTTGCCTTAAACTTGTTAGGTTCATTTTGAGGGGAGACTCGAGAGGAGAAAATGTCAGGATTCCAATGAAAAGGTAGTCGGGTTTATTTCAGGCATGGTGGCTGGCCTGCTTGTGTTGGGATTAGGATGACCAGCTTTAGAATGTACCCCAAATGGCAGTTTTATACCCAGGCACACAGGGAAGAGAGTTTACAAGGAAGTAGGGGCGAGGAGATAGGGGAATGGGCACAGATGGGACTGCAGCTGGAATCAATAGAAGCAGCTCGAGGAAAACTGGGACCTGTGGCTGGTGTCAGCAGGAGCATCTGAGAGACTGAGGACCTGTGGCTGGTATCAGCAGGAGCATCTGAGACACTGAGGACCTGTGGCCGGTATCAGCAGGAGCATCTGAGACACTGAGGACCTGTGGCTGGTGTCAGCAGGAGCATCTGAGAGACTGAGGCCTGGTTCTGGTCTCCAGTGAGGTGTGATTGCAGGATGTTGCAGAAACATTTCTTGGGTTGCAGGAACACATTCCAGGATAATTATTTCTCAGAACTACTGCCTCCATTGGCCTTCTGAAGTCCCTGACTTAGGTGGGCTACAACATTACAAAACTCACTAGGAATCCCAGGATAGGGGGTTGGAGAGATGCCTCTGCAGTTAAGCACACAGGATGCACTTTCAGAGAATCTGGGTTCGAATCCCAGCACACTAACAACCATCTGTAACTGCAGTTCCAGGTGATCTGGCCCCTTCTGACCTCTGTGGGCACTGCACGACTCGGGTGCACTTACATGCATGCAGGCAATACACTCATACAGATAAAGTAAAAATAATCAAAGATAAAGAATCCAAGGATGACCTTGAACTTACTGTACTGCAGCCTCCACCCCCGAATGCCGGAATTACAGGTGTATCTTTAGGTCTAGTTTATGCGGTCCTGTATCTCAAACCCTGGGCTTCACGTACGCACAGCAAGCCCTGCACCAGCTGAGCCACCTCTCCAGCCCCACACGGCGCCTTTTCCCGCCGTTGGCTTTAGAGCAGGTGCCGCCCCTTTGGCAGGAGCTGTCCAGCCAATCAAAAGGCTTACTCTGAGTCCCGCTGCCTTTCTGATCTCCAGTTAACAGGCGGCCGGTCGGGGTCACGTGCTCCGGCACTTGGTAGAGGACCAATGGGCTGCGCAGGCTCCGAGCGAGGTGCTCAGAGGTCGGACAGCCCAGGACCAATTACAACCTCCCGGGCGCGGGCGGCGGTCCTGGAGGGGCGGGCTCGGGTGACGTTTGCACATTTAAAGGGCCAGGGTCAGCTGACAGCCGGCGGCCAGTGATCGAGTCGTACACTGGGGTCGCCGGGAGCTATGGTGAGAGAGCAGCAGAGCCCGGAGCTCGGGCGCCGACCCCGGGGACCGCCGGGCCGCCGGGCAGGCTGTGGAGGGCGGGTGCTGGCGGTGACCGTCCACCTGCTCCTGCTCTTGCTCCTGCCGGGACCCGCGGCTGGGGCTCACGATGACTTCAGTCTGGTGAGTCCCGCTGCAGGGCCTCAGGGGCGGCATGGGTGGCACTCTTGTTCCGCTTGTGCTCCCGACCTCCTTCCCTCCTTGGGCCCCAATCCCCATTGGAACCCTAGTTGGAGCCCTTACCTACCTATCGGCCCTAAAACCTAAAGTCAGGCTCGTCTGCGTTGACACTTCCGCCTCCCTCCAGGTGCAGCCACTGGTGACCATGGAGCAGCTGTTATGGGTGAGCGGGAGACAGATCGGCTCGGTGGACACCTTCCGCATCCCGCTCATCGCAGCCACACCTTGGGGCACGCTGCTCGCCTTTGCTGAGGCTAGGAAGATGTCTTCGTCTGATGAGGGGGCCAAGTTCATCGCCCTGCGGAGGTCTACGGACCAGGGTATAAAGATGCCCAGGGGGAAAGACTGGGTGCTGGGTTGTAGGGGTGGCTGGAGTGTGTGTGTGTGTGGGGGGGGGTCCTCTCACCAATCCAACCACAGTGGAACTTTGAGGCGTGAGCCCCTAAGGAGCTAGGGAACTCTGAGGAAGTGAAAGTGCCCGTGGATAAGATGGAATATCATAGGTTAAGCCATTCAGGGCCGGACAGTGTCCTAAGCCTCCATCCTCAAACACCACCTCAACATCTGGGGACAAAGGTGAAGATGACAAGCCAGAAGAAAACCAACAGTCCCCAAGGGTTTCTGAGTCTGTGGAAGGGTGTCCCAGAAACTCCAGGGCCACACCCAACTCCCCAGTCTGTAGGTGGGTGGTTTTTGAGGGGTTTTGTTTATTTGCTTGCTTGTTTGTTTTGGAGAGGTCTCCTGTAGAGCAGAGTGGCCTTCAACTCAGGGCAGCCGGGGTGACTTGAACAGCGGGGATTGCGAGGCTGGACCAACCACAAGGCCATTTGGTTTTGGTATTTGTTTTACTTCCTGTTTGGGGGTTCTTGTGATTTGGTTTTGGGGGTTTTTATTCTCTTTGAAATAGTTTCATTCGGGGCTGGAGAGATAGCATTCGGTTAAGAGCACCGAATGCTCTTGCAGAGGACCTGGGTTCGATCCCCAGCACCCACATGGCAGCTGAGAACCGTCTTTGACTCCAGTTCCAGGGGAATCTGACACCCTCTGCTGACATCCGAGGCATTGCACGACACAGGTGCAAAGACTACATGCAGACAGTACATTCATACACATAAAAATAAATAAATAAAATAAAAAAAAAAATAGTGTCATTCAGCACCAGGCCCTGGAGAATGGCAGATTGACAATAAAACTCATTCATAGAAAAATTTTAAAAAGTGCTCATGGAATTGGAATCGCTGAGGAATATTAAAAATGAGAATTATGTGGCTGGGCAGAGTGAGCAGAGGACAGTAATAAAGTGAGAGAAGAGAGAGGCAGGGCCTTCAGGTTCTTGAGAGTCACATTAAGGTCCCTCAGAGGCAGGACATACACAAGAAACAGTACGAGTCACTCTGCCACCTTTTTTTCCTCCCCAGGTAGCACATGGTCCTCTACAGCCTTCATTGTTGACGATGGGGAGGTCTCCGATGGCCTGAACCTAGGTGCTGTGGTGATCGACATGGAGACAGGGGTGGTGTTCCTTATCTACACTCTCTGTGCTCACAAGGTCAACTGCCAGGTGGCCTCCACCATGTTGGTATGGAGCAAGGACGATGGCATTTCCTGGAGCCCACCCCGTAATCTCTCTGTGGATATCGGCACCGAGATGTTTGCTCCTGGACCAGGCTCTGGCATTCAGGTTTCTGTCCTGGGGATGGGTGAAGAGGAGTCTCGGTAATGTCCCCAGAAGACTCCTCCCAAGGTCAAGATCTTGTGAAGTCAGATCTTTGTCTTGGGTGGGATTCCTTGGAAGGAACACCTACTGGCTTTTCCCCAGAGGAAGTCACCAGGCCTCCCCTTAGGCCGTGCAGAGTAGAACTGGGTGGCCTTTGGCCAGACACATGCCTGCACCACAGTGTCAAACGGGTGCATGAGCTCAGGTTACCTTTAAGCTCTTGAGGTTGGGCCCAGTGTCTAGTGATACACCTTAGATGCCCTTAAGAACTCGCCTTTAGTCCTAGCACTTGGGAGGCAGAGGCAGGCGGATCTTTGTGAGTTCAAGGCCAGCCTGGTCTACAGAGTGAGTTCCAGGTCAGCTGGGGCTACAGGGAGACTCTGTCTCGAAGAGACCAAAAAAAAAAAAAAAAGAACTTATTCCAAAAAGGAGCTACAGCGGAGAGGGAAGGGCAATTGGGGGGCAAAGTGTAATACGTATGTATGAAAATGTCTAACGAAATTCATTGCTGTGTACAATAACCAAATTTTATTTAAGGTTTTTTTTTTTGGTGTTTTTGAGACAGGGTCTCCCTGTAGCCCCAGCTGTCCTGAAACTCACTTTATAGACCAGGCTTGCCTTGAACTCACAGAGATCCACCTGTCTCTGCCTCCCGAGTGCTGGGATTACAGGCCTGCGCCAAGATTTTTTTTTTTTAATGTGTATGAGTGTACTGTCTGCATGTAGGTTGGTGCACCCATGCCGTGCAATGCCTCAGAGGTCAGAAGAGGTTGTCGGATTCCCCTGGAACTGGAGTTAAAGACAGTTCTTAGCCACCATGTGGGTGCTGGGAATCGAACCTGGGTCCTCTGCAAGAGCAGTCAGTGCTCTTAACCACTGAGCTATCTCTCCACCCCCCTGGTAGATATTTTTAAATTTTTTTTATTAATTTTATTTATTCTGTATGTGGTATGAATGTACTGTCTGCATGTAAGTTTGTGCACCCGTCGTGCAACGCCCGGAGGTCAGAAGGGGTGTCGGATTCCCCTGGAACTACTGGAGGTTCCCTGGAATTGGAGTTCAGACGGTTCTTCGGCCGCCATGTGGGTGCTGGGGATCGAACCGGGTCCTCTGCAAGAGCGGTCGGCGCTCTTAACCGCTAGGCATCTCTCCAGCCCTGTATAGATTTTTTAATTTTTATTATAGGCACCTGCAGGCCACACGCCGGCTCAGTTGACATTAACCTAAGCTTTTATTAAACATCAAAGAGAGGGGGATCACATGAGTCAAAGCCCACTGAGCTAGGATTGTAAGTTCAAAGCCCACTACGGCATGGTGGCAACACCTTAACCCAGCACTCAGGAGCGCAGAGGCAGGCAGATCTCTGTGAATTCAAGGCCAGCTTGGTCTACAAAGTGAGTTCTGGGACAGCTGGGACTACAGGGAAACCCTGTCTGAAAAATACAAAAAAAAACACAAAAACCTAAAAAACCAGGAAGTATGGTGGTAACAAGCATGCCTGTGATTCCAGTATTTGGGAGGCAGAAGCAGGAGGATCAGATGAGGGTTAGCCTTGGCTATGTAGTGAGTTGGAAGCCAACCTGAGCTGCATGAGACCTTGTCTCATAAAAACAAAAATCCTCTGTGAATTTAAGGAGAGAGGGGACTAGATCCTTTATCTTTCCTTTTTTGGGAGGAGCAGTACTTGGGATTGAATCTAGGGTTTTGTGCACACTAGGTAAGCACTCTACTGCTGACCTGAGCTACACCCCAGCCCTCTTTTTTTTTTTAATTTTTTTAAATTAATTAATTAATTTTTTTTTTGTCTTTTTGAGAAGGGTCTCCCTGTAGCCCCAGCTGTCCTGGAACTTGCTCTGTAGACCAGGCTGGCCTTGAACTCACAAAGATCCGCCTGCCTCTGCCTCCCAAGTGCTAGAATTAAAGGCGTGCGCCACCACACCCGGCTTAATTTATTTTTATTTGTATGAATGTACTGTCTGCATGTAGGTTTGTGCACCCCTGTCGTGCAATGCCTCGGAGGTCAGCAGAGGGCGTTGGATTCCCCTGGAATTGGAGTTAAAGACGGTTCTCATCCACCACATGGTGCTGGACACCTCAGCCCTCTTACTATAGATTTCTTTTTAGAAATGTTCCGGCCTTGAGGTTACTCTGTAACCCAGGCAAGCCTTGAACTTGACATCCTTCTGTCTTGGCCTCTGAAGTAGCTGGAATCACAGGCCTGGACCACCAAGCCTGGCACAGAAAGCTGTTTAGGGCTGAAGAAATGGCTCAGTGATTAAGAGCACTGGCTGCTCTTATAGAGGACCTGAGTTTGATTCCCAGTAGCCACATGGTGGCTAACAACCATCTGTAACTCTAGTTCCAGGAGATCCAACACCCTCTTCCGACCTCCGAGGGCATTGCATGATACAGGTATACTTATATACCTCCAGGCCATACACTCATACATATAAAAATAAATTAGTATATATATGCTGCTTAATTAGCCAGTCCGTTTGTGGGATTCTTCCATGACCCTCAGTGAGAAAGGGCAGAATAAAAAGGAACCAGATGTCTCCTCGTGCTTGGGAGGTGCCAGCCCTGTCTGCCTCTGAGTCCCCAAAGTGAGGTCCTGTGACACCCTGCTCATCTCCTCACAGAAACGGCGGGAGCCACACAAGGGCCGGCTTATTGTTTGTGGCCACGGGACACTGGAGCGAGATGGGGTCTTCTGTCTCCTCAGTGATGACCATGGTGCCTCCTGGCACTACGGGACTGGAGTGAGTGGCATCCCGTTCGGCCAGCCCAAACAGGAGCATGATTTCAACCCTGACGAATGCCAGGTCAGGACCCCATGGGAAGATCCCCACCCTCTCCACCAACCTTCCCGGAGTGCCATTCTGCCCAGCTCCTGCTGATGGCTGTTCTCTCCCCTTAGCCCTACGAGCTTCCAGATGGTTCGGTCATCATCAATGCCCGGAATCAAAACAACTACCACTGCCACTGTCGGATTGTCCTTCGAAGCTATGACGGCTGTGATACACTAAGGCCCCGGGATGTGACCTTTGACCCTGAGCTCGTGGATCCTGTGGTAGCTGCAGGGGCAGTAGCCACCAGCTCGGGCATCATCTTCTTCTCCAATCCAGCCCATCCTGAGTTCCGTGAGTGCTCGAGTTGGGGGCGAGTGGGGCAAGGGGAGTGCCATGTCTAGACCAGGTCTTGGTGGACAGTCACTGACAGTCACTCTCCTAGGAGTGAACCTGACCCTGCGTTGGAGCTTCAGCAATGGCACCTCCTGGCAGAAGAAAACAGTCCAGGTGTGGCCAGGACCCAGCGGCTACTCATCCTTGGCAGCCCTGGAGAACAATGCAGAGGGAGAAAAGCAGGCGCTGCAGCTGTACGTGCTCTATGAGAAAGGCCTGAATCAATACACAGAGAGCATCTCCATGGTCAAAATCAGTGTCTACGGGACACTCTGAGCCCCGACACACAGGGACACGAAGTCCTGGACTCTGACTTCCAGCGCGGTGGAGGGTCTGCTGCGGATGCCTAGGGCACGGTTTTTCCTAGGGACTAGCCTTTACTTGACAAGGAAATCACTCTGTTAAGATTAACAACCCAACTTCCTCTCCAGAATGCCAGGGGTGGACCCGACCCTTTTTGGGAGAAGCCTGGGCTGGGGCATGGAAAGTTGAACAAATGTGAACTCAGGGAACTGGGGAAGCTTGAGCTTCCTCTTAGGGGTTGGGGGCAAACACCATAATGTGTTATCAGAGGGTTGGTAAAAGACACCAGAGCAGAAGATTGCATTTAGAGTTAAAGGGATTAGGGGCACACACACTCACACACACACACACACACACACACACATCCTTGATTATTTATGAATCAAAATATTTGTAACTTAAAATTTTTAATGAAGGAGAATAAGCATCTGTGGAGTCTGGTTCCGTTTAGTGCACATGTTCCTGATTGCCTCATGGACACTCGTGAGACTGGAGCAGCTTAGAGAGGAAGCTATATGCACGAGACTGGGGAAGCTCTGACCCTACTTTCTCACCCTGTTCCTTAACGGTGGCTTTTGCAGGTACAGTGGTTAAGTAGAGAGGGAGCTCTTGCAGAGACTTTAAACTTGATGTGTCACATTTCTAAGACGGAGTGAGATATGAATACAGAGCACGGGGTAAAAACCAGATTGGGAGGGGGGACCCCACGCTCCAAAAAGAAACCGTTTAGATGGGGTGCCAGCATGGAGGTACCCAGCATTTGGAGGAAGGTCTTTGCAAGTTTCAAGTCTAACACAGCGAGTTCCAGTCTAGCCATGGTTAATTACGGAGTGAGACCCTGTCTCAAAAGAAGGAAAAAAAATTTGTTGAAAAGGGGTGTGGTTTGTGCATTCCTGTGATCCCAGCACTCCGGAGGACTCAGGAGGATCAGGAGTTCCAGGCCAGCCTCAGTCACATGAGACCCTGTCTGGAAAATAAGGCTGTAGCTGTAGCTCAGTGGTAGAGCTAGTGTTGAGAACTCCTAAGACCCTGGGTTCAATTCCTTGAGACTGAGACTGTGTGGTGCGTGTGTATAATAAAATTATACAAAATAGCTCTTTTAAAATTAAACCCCTTTTAAAAGATCAAAAAAAAAAAAATTAAACCCTTTTTCCCAGGCATGGTGGCGCACGCCTTTAATCCTAGCACTCGGGAGGCAGAGGCAAGCAGATCTTTGTGAGTTCAAGGCCAGCCTGGTCTACAGAGCAAGTTCCAGGATAGCTGGGGCTACAGAGAGACCCTGTCTCGAAAAGACCAAAAAAATAAAAAATAAACCCCTTTTTATTACATTTACTAAGGGGTGATGTGCCTGTGGAAGTCAAAGAACAACTTGCTAGAGTCAGTTCCTTCCACATGTGGGGCCCTGGGGACTGAACTCAGATTTTCAGGCCTGGTAGCAAACTGTTGAGCTATCTTGGCATCCCCTCCTTAAAAAAAAATTTTTTTTTTTATTAAGGAGTGAGGGATATGCA
Organism: Rhizomys pruinosus; assembly: GCA_009823505.1. Lineage (NCBI taxonomy): Eukaryota > Metazoa > Chordata > Mammalia > Rodentia > Spalacidae > Rhizomys > Rhizomys pruinosus. The sequence goes on from VZQC01012515.1 coordinate 313,224, forward strand.
AGTCACATTCATTTGCAATTAACAGTCATCTTTGGCTGCTTTTCTGAAAAATATTAAGATAATTTGTTTGGTGCTGGGGGAATGGCTCAGCAGTTAAGAGCACTGGTTGTTCTTGCAGAGGACCCAGATTCAATTCCCAGCACCCACACGACAGATATCAACCATCCATAACTCCAGTTCCAGGGGAATCTAACACCCTCTTCTAACTTCCGCAGGCATTTGCACGACATGGGTGTACTCTATACACATGCAGGCAATACATTCATACACATAAATATTTTTAAAAAATAATTTGTTTCATGTGACAGAAGTAGAACTCCACTAGATATCCAGAAGTGTAATTTTGCCAGGCATGATGATGCACACCTTTCATCTCAGCACTTGAGACACAGAGGCAGGTGGGTCTCTGTGAGTTTAAGGCCAACCTCAGCCCAGTCTGCACAGTGAGTTCCAGGGCAGCCAGTACTACAGAGTGAGATGTGAACTCAGCTTTTCATCGTTGAGCCATCTCCCCATTCTAGAAGTGTGTATGTGTGTGTAAACACATACTATTCACTGGAGTGGTGACACATGCTTGTAATCCCAGCACTCTAGAGACAGAGGCAGGAAAACTTCACAAGTTTGAGGCCAGCCTGATCTACATAGCAAGTTCCAGGCCAGCCAGGGCTACATAGTGAAACACTGTCCTCAAACCAAAAGCAAATCAAACAATCTAGGAATCTAGGGCTGGGTGTGTGGCTCAGTGGGGCTGCACGTGTCTAGCAGGCCTGAGACCATGGGTTCCATTCTAAGTGTTGGTGGAGGGGAGGCAAACCCCAGGATTCCGATTCCAGAGCTACTGAACTTTTGGGTCTGGGGTAAGATGAGGAGGAAGCCTGGTTTATAATTGGCTCTGGAGTCTGTCCCAGAACGGAGACTCCATGAGGATCATCTCCAGAAGCCTGACTCAGTAGAAGGAAGGTGATGGCTCACTGCCCACAAGCTCACCACCCTTCTGCTCCCCCAGGCTCACTGTCTGGCCGTTCTGATGTCATTTCCCCTTCTGCTGCTACTTCTGCTTTTTCAGTGTAGCAATCTATCTACTCTATCCAATCTGTCCTATCCATCTATCTATCTGTCTATCTATCTATCATCTATCTATGATCTATCTGTCTCTACAAAATCTTGCTCAGTAGCCCTAACTAGCCTGGAATTTGCTGTGTTTCCCAGGCTGGCCTCAAACTTTCGGCAATGCTGTGTCTGCCTTCAGAGTGCTGGGGTTGCAAGCATGTGCAACCTTGTTCTGAGTTCTTCTAATTTTTTTTTTTTTAATTTTTTTTGGTGTTTTCGAGACAGGGTCTCCCTGTAGCCCCAGCTGTCCTGGAACTCACTCTGTAGACCAGGCTGGCCTTGAACTCACAAAGACTCGCCTGCCTCTGCCTCCCAAGTGCTAGGATTAAAGGCGTGCACCACCACGCCCAGCCTAATATTTATTTTTAAAAATTATAGCTTATGTGTCTGAGTGTTTTGCCTGCATGTATGTAAGTGCACTCATGTCCTGCAATGCTCGAGAGGCCAGAAGAAGGGTGTCAGATCCCCGGGAGCTGGAGTCATAGACAGTTGTTAGCTGCCTTGTGGGTGCTGGGAACAGAGCCCAGGTTCTCTGCAAGAGCAGCCAGTGCTCCTAAGTGCTGAGCCATCTCTCCAGTCCCACATTATTTCTCATAAACCTGTCATAGGGCTGTTGGAGCTGGACCTGGGGACTCATGACTGCAAGTTCATCACTGAAGAGGCTGAGCATGAAGATCACTACAAGTTTTAGTCTAGCCTGTGCTACAGAACAAGACCTGTGCCAATAAACAGAAAACAAAAGACTGTGAGGTAGGGATGCAGTTTTGGTGGTGTTAGACACAGGGTCGTGTTGCAATTGCTGTGGGCATGGCTGCCGTTCTTTGCTTCACATCTATTTAGTGATGAGTTCTTTTTGCCACCCAGGTGCTGCCCGGATTGCACCCAGTCCTCACATGCTAAGTGAGCACTGTGCTACTGAGCTAGACCGCAGCCCCCAACCCTCCCCTAAAGTGCCCGTTAGGTACTTTACTGTCAGTCATCTTGCTTCAGACCCTCTAAGGCCAGTAAACGGGCCTCCATGTGTGTAACAATGTGGTTTACTGACTAGTACAATGCATTTCATCACCTGGCTCTTGAGAACTGCTAACTTGAAAAGTGAGCCTATATCCTTGTTTCCATACAGTCCACAAGACAAGGGAAACCAAGCAACTTACAGGAGAGAGAGCTCTTTTTTTTTTTTTTTGGTGTTTGAGACAGGGTCTCCCCGTAGCCCCAGCTGGCCTTGAACTAACCCTGGCTGGACTTGAACTCACAGAGATCCGCCTGCCTCTGCCTCCCATGTGCTGGGATTAAAGGCATGTGCCATACCCAGCTTAAAGACAGTTCTTAGCTGCCATGTGGGTGCTGGGAATTGAACACGGATCCTCTGCAAGAACAGTCAGTGTTCTTAACCGCTGAGCCATCTCTCCAGCCCCAGAGAGAGAGCTCTTTTTTATTGAAGAGTTTGTGGGTAATAAACAAGAAACAAGAGAATTTTAAAAATCACTGTTTTGCTACTAGGCATTGTGGCACAGGCCTTTAATCCCAGCACTCGGGAGGCAGAAGCAGGTGGATCTCTGTGAGTTCAAGGCCACCCTGGTCTACAGAGTGAGCTCTAGGGCAGCTGGAACTAAATGAAGACCCTGTCTCAAAAATACCAAAAAAAAAAAAATCACTATTTTGCAATTCTTGATGAAATAACAGTATCAGACAACACTCACCCTAAGATAAAACTGTTGGCCAGGTGAAATTTACAAGGATGGCTGGGTTACCTAGGTTACCTCAACCGACTGCTCACTCCCTTTAGTCAGAGGGACAAACAGATGGTATGTGTCTGAGGGCCCAGTAGAAAGCACATGGCTTGTAACGTCTCCTAACCATTAGAGGATGTAAGCTTGTGGCATCAGCCGTGGGTTATTCCTCCAAGGAGAGAGCTAATAGCCAATTAGATTTGGGATATACAGACATATGGCTGCCACTGCTGCACAGTATTTCCAGGCAGATGAGGTGTAGCTGGTGCTGACGGAGGAGTCTTGCTTGACTCAAGGAGACCTATATTTGCTTTATTGGTTTAGTGGCCTTTGGTAACACTCTCTGGCATTCCAGAGACCATCTGTTATACTTGCAAGTGCGGTCTCCATACATCTTTCCCATTGTGTTTATATCAGTTCTTCAACAGCAGGGCCTTATCACCTCTCTTCCTGCAGATATCCCAGTTTTGGAAGGCAAAGAGCTTTACCTTTTGTGGGGGCTTGGATCCCCTGGCCAAACATCTCCTTGGTAAGAATAATTCCATTGTTGATGTCAGAGTCCTGTATTAATATATTTTGCCTTAAGTGCAATGCTTAAGGAGACTTTAGCATTATATTTGCGTTCTGAATAGAGAATTAATCCTTTTCACAGTTTCATGTCCATTAGGTCAATTAAAGAAGGCAGTTTAGAGTTAGGGCTGGAGAGATGGCCTAAGCGTTTAAAGAGCGCCGAACCACTCTTACAGAGGATCTAGGTTCGATCCCCAGCAAACCCACATGGCGGCTGGAAACCGGTCTGAAACTCCAATTCCAGGAGAACTCCAGTTCCAGGGGAATCCGACACCGCTCTTCTGACCTTCCGCAGCATTGCACGACACGGGTGCACAGACCTGCATGCAGACGAGTTACATTCAACACATACAGAAATTAAAATTAAAAAAAAAAAAAAGGGCACAGTGGTTTAACCAATTTTTACAAGAGAATACCTCTATAACACTGGCTCCAATCTACAGCTGGAAACGACGTCATCATCCTCATATTTCTCCTTGTTCTATGGGCGGGAGTTAAGAAAGTCTCTTGTAATTAAAAATCTTTTGGCACCTAGAAGGTAAGCTTCGTTAGGATTCATTAAAATCATTGTTACTAGTAGAATCCAGAGAAGGGCCTGATGTCTGCAGCAATCTGGGGCATTTCTTCCCTTCAGTGGCCAGAGGAGTCAATCCTTCTGCTGCACTTTCTGGTACTTCCTACTCACTGCAAAGCTGCATTTTCTTTCTCAGTCATTAAGTGGTTGATACTCTGGCCTGTTTGGAACATACAAATCTTTAACCCATAGTTAGTTTTAAGCTTATACTTGACAGAAGAAAATGTAATTCATGGATTAACATACCATCCAACATCTGTTTGTCTATACCAAAGTAACCTACCATAACAATTTAGTACTGTTTAAATAACTAAATATCTAATTGCGTGTGCTTTATTTGTAATGATCGAAAGGCTATATATATATACTGTTTAAGTACCTAATATCTAATTGCATGTGCTCATTAGTAGGATCGAAAAAGTTATGCCTGGACAAGCTGCAGCACATGAAAGCAAACAGCCAGGAATTGACTAGAGACCAAGACCAACAGCTCCAGAAAAAAGTAGAGTGTTTTGCTTCTCATCACCTGTGCTCCTTTTCTAAGCCTAGAACAATCTGTGGAAGAGGTGGCACGGTAGAATGTAGGGCTACGTTGGCTCAGGAGGGGGTGAATGGTGAAAACTACAACAATATAGGCTGGACACTCATTTGATCACTTGATTTGAATATACAAGTCCCCCCTCCCCCCCCACTGGATGGTGCGGAACCCATTGAGCTGTGTGGGTTTGGGCCAAACTGCTCGCAGAATTGTTTTACATGAAGGATGCTTGTCTGTACTCACAGATTATCACTATTGTTAAAAAAAATGAAAACAAAACAAAAAAAACAGAGAAAGATGCAGAAAAGTTTACAGGCAGAATGCATATCTGGGATGGGTAGGGTGGGTGGGGAAGGAAGGGGATATATTCCTGAACTGAATTGGAAAATATGTTGTATGAAATCCACAAAACATCAATAAAAAAAAAAAAAGAAAGAAAGAAAGCACATGGAACACATCCAGGAGTCCTGCCTTCCCAGGTGGAATCTGAATCCAGCCAAACCTTCAGAGGTTTGATAACTGGGAACACACCGGATGGGGGTGGAGTGGGAAAAGACCTCACGGAAGCAAAGCGGAATGCAGAATGGAACATTCCATAGGAGATTGCTGTTTCTGCCTAGAGGGTACTAAGAACAGGTGGGTTACCACAGAGCGAAAGAGACCTGAGAAACTGGGCTGGAGATGGCCTTAGCGGTTAAGAGCGCCGACCGCTTTGCAGAGGACCCGGGTTCGATCCCCAAGCACCCACATGGCGGCACTGAGAGCCGTCTGTACCAATTCCAGGAGAACCTCCAGTTCCAGGGGAATGCACCACCCCTTTCTGAACTCCGCGGCATTGCACGACTGGGTTGAACGACCCCAGACCTACATGCAGAGAGTACATCCATAGACACCAAAACAATAAATTAATAAATAAATAGACTTGAGAAACTTCTGGCCCCACCTCCTGGGTGCTGGAATTAAAGCTGTGAACCACCATGCTTGACTATTTTTTGTTTTCGATTTTGGTTTGGTTTGAGACAGGGTCTCTCTCTAGCCCTAGCTGGCCTGGAACTGACTATATAGACAAGGCTGGCCTTGATTTCACAGAGATCTTCCTGCTTCTGTCTCTGAGTGAGTGCTGGTATTAAAGGTGTACGCTGCCACACCCTGCTCTGGCTATTTTTTTATTTTTATTTTCCTATGTAAGTGTTTTGCCTGCATGTCTGTAAGTGCACCTGTGCATGTGATGTTCAAGGAGACCAGAAGGAGGCCAGAGGTTCCCCTGGAACTGGAGTACATGTGGGTACTGGGAACTGAGCCTAAGTCCTCTGCAAGAGCAGCCATTGCTCTTACCTTCGACTGTGTTTATTTTTTTTTTTTTTTTTTAATTTTTTTTTTAAATTAATTTTATTGATTGCTTGTGCATTCATACATTTTTTCCAATTCAGTTCAGGCTTTATTTCCCTTTCCCTTCCCCCCCACTGACTGTTGTTTTTAAGAGTCTTGTGTAGTACCGTGACTGGCCTGGAATTACTATGGGGCTCAGGCTGGTCTGGAACTTGGAGCAATTCTCCTGCCCCTGCCTCCAGAGTGGTGGGATTACACTATTATGCCTGGCTTTGAATCCTGATTTGATCAGGTCTAATTTTTTTTTTTGTTAGTGTATGAATGTACTGTTCTGCATGTATGTTTTGTGCCACCTGTGTCGTGCAATGCCTCAGAGCGTCAGAAGAGGGTCTCGGATTTTCCCCTGGAACTGGAGTCTCCCGGAATTGGAGTTTACAGACGTTTCTTAGCCGCCCTGTGGCGTGCGGGAATGACACCTGGGTCCTCTGCAAGGCAGTCGGTGCTCTTAACCACTAGGCTATTCTCTCCAGCCCATGATCAGGTCTAAATAAGATGTTTTTTTGAGATAAATTTTGAATTTTGGCTAGGTATTAGATACCAGTTAGTAATTTTCTGGGTGTTCAACTGCATATCATAAAATGTTCATTTTTTCCAGGCGTGGTGGCACACGCCTTTAATCCCAGCAGAGGCAGGCAGATCTTTGTGAGTTCAAGGTCAGCCTGGTCTACAGAGTGAGCTTCCAGGCCAGCGGGACTAAAAGGGAGACCCTGTCTGCAAAAATAACCAAAAAAAATAGGGTTGTTTTATTGTATTTAATTATCTGTTTTAATTTTATTTGGTGTTTTGTTTGTTTGTTTTTGTCTTTTTTGGGGGAGGGGTCTTTTTGAGACAGGGTCTCCCTGCTGACTTGGCTGGCCGGGAACTTGCTCTGTAGAGTAGGGTGTCTTGAACTCAAGATATCTGTCTGCCTCTGCCTCCAAGTGCTAGGATTTAAACATGCACCACATGCTTGGCTTTATTTTTATTTTTTAATTTTTTTATTAATTTTATTTATTTCTGTATGTGTATGAATGTACTGTCTGCATGCAAGTCTGTGCACCCGTGTCGTGCAACGCCGCGGAGTTCAGAAGAGGGTCTCAGATTCCCCTGGAACTGGAGTTCTCCTGGAATTGGAGCTTCAGACGGTTCTCAGCCGCCATGTGGGTGCTGGGGATCGAACCCGGGTCCTCTGTAAGAGCGGTCGGCGCTCTTAACTGCTAGGCCATCTCTCCAGCCCTTATTTTTATTTTTATGTTTATTGCATGTGTGTTAGTGTTGTGCAGTGTCCAAGGAAGACAGAGAGGGTGTCAGATCCCCTGGAACTGGAGTTAAAGATGGTTGTTAGCTGCCATGTGGGTGCTGGAACCAAACCCTGGTCCTCTTGGTAGTAGAGTAAGTGCTCTTAACTCATGAACCATCTCTCTAGCCCCCCAAATGTCCATTTTTCAAGAGTGAACTTTATGCCAATACTGCAGGGGTGAGATACCATGATCTCTGAGATTTGCTTGAACTTCAGAGGGAAGGGCTAGACAGAAAGGAGCAAGAAGCAAATGGGGGCTGGGCATGGAGCATAGCAGAGCTCCTGCCAGTGAGTGCAAGACCCTGGGCTGGATCCTGAGTATGAGGGGAAAAAAAAACCAGAAGAAAGCATGGCCACATCATCTTATTAACAGTTAAACACAGACAGAGCATGCATGGTGGCTCATCCCTGTCATCCTAGCACTCTGGAGGCTGAGGATGGTGGGCAAGCGTTGGAGACAAAGTAAGTTCTAGGCCAGCCTAGGTGATAGATACTATGAGACCTTGATTTAAAAAATAAGCAAACAGGCTGGAGGGATGGCTCAGTGGTTAAGAGCACTTACTGATACTTGCAAGAGGACCAGGATTCGGTTCCAGTATCCACATGGCAGCCTAACATCTGTCTGTAACTCCATTACTAGAGGATCTCATGCCTTTGTCTGGCTTCCCTGGGCACCAGACATACATGTGGTACACTTATGTACATGCAGGCAAAACATTCATACACATAAAATAAAAATAAATATTTAAAAATAAACAAGCCATCATGGATGCTGGCACGTCTTGGGGCAGGGGGCATACCTAGAGACCTTGGAGGCAGGAGACTGCAGGAACTGGAGACGGGCCTGGGCAGCAGGAAGACCTACCTCAGAACAAACGACGAAAACCCAAACTGGATGTTGGACACACGAGAGCCATTTTGCATCTTTTTGTGTAGCACACTCCCGTCATCCCAGCTCCTGGGAGGCTGACATGGGAGGATGGCGACTTTGGACGGGATCTGATGCCCTCCTCTGGCTTCTGTGGGCATTGCACAATACAAGTGTCCTTACATGTGGGCAAAACATTCATACACATAACATAAAAAGAAATAAAGCCAGACATAGTAGAGCATGACTTTAATTCCAACACTCAGGAGGCAGAGGCAGAGGCAGGTAGACCTCTGTGAGTTCAAGGCCAGCCTGGTCTACATAGCGAGTTCCAAGCCAGCTGGGACTACAGGGAGACCTTGTTCTCAAAAAGACAAAATAAAAAGTAAACAAATAAATAAATAGAAGAATTTTTTTAAAGGCATGCGCCACCACCCCCGGCTTATTTATTATTTTTTTAATTATTTTATTATTTATGTGTATGAGTGTACTGTCTGCATGTAGGTTGGTGCACCCATGTTGTGCAATGCCACAGAGGACAGAAGAGGGCGTCAGATTCCCCTGGAACTGGAGCTGAAGACGGTTCTTAGCCACCATGTGGGTGCTGGGAATCAAACCCAGGTCCTCTGCAAGAGCAGTCGGTGCTCTTAACCGCTGAGCCATCTCTCCAGCCCCTTATTTATTATTTTTATGTGTATGAGTGTACTGATGCATGTAGGTTTGTGCACCTGTGTTGTGCAATGCCAAGGAAGTCAGAAGAGGGTGTCAGATTCCCCTGGAACTGGAGTTAAAAACGGTTCTTAGCCGCCATGTGGGTGCTGGGAATCGAACCTCAGACCTCTGCAAGAGCAGTCGGCGCTCTTAACCACTGAGTTATCTCTCCAGCCCCAGAAGCATTTTTTTTAGAATGATAAAGAGTGATAGAGGAAGTACTCAGTGTCCACATTTGGCCTCCAGATATGTACATGGGGAGAGTACATCTTTTTTTTGGTCTTTTTGAGACGGGGTTTCCCTGTAGTCCCAGCTGTCCTGGAACTCACTCTGTAGACCAGGCTGGCCTTGAACTCACAAAGATCTGCCTGCCTCTGCCTCCCAAGTGCTAGGATTAAAGGCGTGAGCCACCACACCTGGTGGGGAGAGTACATCTTCACACACTCACACTTTTACACCATGCTTGCACATATACACAGCCCCCACAAGTCCTCTCTCAGCCTAGTCTATATAAGACCCTGTTCCAAAAGAACAAACAAAAACAACAACAAAAAACCCCACTACATTTGTATGTAAGACTTTAATCCAGGGCTAGTGACATAGTTAAGTGGTAGAGAGCTTGCCCAGTACCTGTGAGGGAGCCTGTAATCCCAGTACTTAGGAGGCTGAGGCAGGAGGAGCTCCTTGAGTTCAAGGCCAGTCTGGACTACAGAGTGATGCCCTGTCTAAAAATAATGGCAACAAGAATGTAAAAATTTCTTTAATTCCAATACTCCAGAGGCAGAGGCAAGTGGTCTCTGTGAATTCAATGCCAGCCTGGTCTACATAGTGAGTTCCAGGCCAGCTGGGGCTAGAGGAAGAAAGACCCTGTTTCAAAAAAAAA
>VZQC01012515.1:327633-366828 GCA_009823505.1 Rhizomys pruinosus
TTTTTTTTTTTTTTGTTTTTTTTTTTTTTTGGTCTTTTTGAGACAGGGTCTCCCTGTAGCCCCAGCTGTCCTGGAACTCACTCTGAAGACCAGGCTGAACTTGAACTCACAAAGATCCACCTGCCTCCACCTCCCAAGTGTTAGGATTAAAGGCATGCACCACCATGCCCAGCTTGGAGCACTTCTTTTTTTTTTAATTTTATTTATTTTTGTATGTGTATAAATGTACTGTCTGCATGTAAGTCTGTGCACCCCTGTCGTGCAATGCCGCGGAGGTCAGGTCTTGGATTCCCCTGGAACTGGAGTTCTCCTGGAATTGGAGTTACAGACGGTTCTTAGCCAACATGTGGGTGCTGGGGCTCGAACCCGGGTCCTCTGCAAGAGCAGTCAGTGCTCTTAACCACTAGGCTATCTCTCCAGCCCCGGCTTGGAGCACTTCTGACCAGTGTATGAGTAGCTCTAGCTTTGATCTCCAACACTGAAAAAAAAAAGTTAATGGAGACCTGGATAGCCATTCATAGGTAACAATAATTATTCCCCCAGTTGCTATAGCTTGTGTGTGGTTATTTGTGTCCCCTCAAAGGCCCAGTGTCAGCTTAGTCTCTGGGAGGAGCAGTGATACTGAACTATCCTCCCAGTCCCTTCCCCCCTCCCTGAAAGTCTCTCCATAAGTCCTGTCCAGATTTCACTTTGTAGCCCAGGCTGGCCTTCTACTTTAGAACTTCCTATCTCAGGCCTCCTGAATAGCTGGGATTATACCTCCAGGCATTGCTCTTGGTACTGCTTAAGTGTTAATCATAAAAAGGCTAGGCCAGGGTACATCTCAGTACCTCGAATATCCAGTATACAACCAGTGCTCAACGCCCTGGATTCTAACCTCAACACACAGAAAGTGTTTAAAGTATTCTTTTCTTGGGGGCTGGAGAGATGGCCTAGCAGTTAAGAGCACCGACTGCTGTTGCAGAGGACCCGGGTTCGATCCCCAGCTCCCACATGGCGGCTGAAAACCATCTTAACTCCAGTTCCAGGGGAATCCGACACCCTCTTCTGACCTCCCTGGCATTGCACGAGATGGGTGCACAAACCTGCACGCAGACAGTACATTCAAACTCATAAAAATATATAAATAAAATAAAAATATTTAGAAATGGTTATTTGGAATAAAGGAAAAGAAACATGTGTTCAGCTAAAAAAAAGTATTCTTCTCTATTTTTTTCTCTGTTTTTTTTTTCTTTCTAAAGTATTCTTTTCATACCCTTTCTCAGCCCCCCATATATATATATNTTTTGTTTTGTTTTGGTATTTTTGAGACAGGGTCTCCTTTTAAGTCCCAGCTGGCCTGGAGCTCACTCTGTAGACTAGGCTGGCCTTGAACTCACAGAGATCCACCTCTCTCTGCCTCCTGAGTGCTGGGATTAAAGGCATGTGCCACCACCCCAGGCTATGTTGTTGTTTTTTTTATTTTTCTTTATTTATTTTTTATGTGTATGAATGTACTGTCTGCATGTAGGTCTGTGCACCCGTGTCCTGCAATGCCACGGAGGTCAGAAGAGGGTGTTGGATTTTCCTGGAACTGGAGTTAAAGACAGTTCTCAGCCGCCATGTAGGTGCTGGGGATCAAACCTGGGTCCTCTGCAAGAGCAGTTGGTGCTCTTAACCGCTAGGCCATTTCTCCAGCCCCAGGCTATGTTTTTAAGCAGAGCATGGTGGCAAATGCCTATGTTACCAGCACTCTGCAAGTAGATGCAGGAGCATCAGGAATGGAAGGCCAGTATTCACTAGAGTGAGGTCCAGGCCAGCCTGGGCTATAGGAGACCTTGTATAAAAAATAAAACAAGGTGCTATAGAGATGGCTCGGGGTTAAGAGCACTGGCTGCTCTTGCAGAAGACCTGGATTCGATTCCCAGCACCCACATGGTGGCTAACAACCTTCCTTAACTTCAGTTCCAGGGGATCCAATGCCTTCTTCCGACCACTTTGGGCATTGTACAACATGGGTACACTGACATACATGCAGACAATACACTCTTACAAGTAAAATAAACAAACAAACAAACAAATAAATAAATAAGGCCAGTTGTGCTGCTGAAGGATTTTAAATCCCAGCAGAGGGAGCTAGAGTTAAAGATGGTCTTTAGAACAGGGCGTGGTGGTGCATACCTTTAACCCCAGCACTCGGGAGGCAGAGCCAGGCCAGCCTGGTCTATATAGCAAGCTCCAGGCCAGCTGGAACTAAAGAGAGACCCTATCTCAAAAAGACCAAAAAAAAAAAAAAAAAGATGGTCTTTCGTTTCCATGTAGATGCTAAGAACCAAACCTGGGTCCTCTGCAAGAGCAGCCAGTACTTGTAACTGCTGAGCCATTGCTCTAATCCCCTCTTATCGCATTTTTTAATATAATACTTTATTAATTTTTTGAGAATTTCATACATGCATACAATGTGTTTTGATTACATTTACCATCAGCTCCTTCCCTAACTCCACCCAATTCATCTCCACACCCTTCCAGCTTCAGGCCCCCCCTTTTGCTGCTCATATCCTCATGGATGTGGGAGCCATCCACTGGATGGGGTTGTCCTGTAAAGAAAACTGACTCCCAGAAACCATCACCTGTCCATAGCTCCTGGGCTGGGGTGGGCACTCATGAGCCCCTCTCCGTGCTGGAATGTTGACTGACCTGAATGTTCAGCAACCACAGCTGCCAGGAGTTCCGTTGTGCCCAGAATACATTTTGGTCCTGTCCTCACCTCTGCCTCTTACAGTCTTCCTCCGTGATCATTAAGCCTTGTTGTGGGGAAGGGCTTTTATTTTTTTGAGACAGGGTCTTACCATGTAATCCTAGCTTGCCTGAAACTTGCTATGTAGACCAAGCTGGCCAGGAACTTTTGGTGGTCCTCCTGCCTCTACCACTCAGGCACTGGGATTATAAGCATGTACTACTACTATATGTGGCCTAAACTTAAAAAAAAAATGTTTTTTTTTTTTTTTTTTGCTGGGCTTTTCTTATACCCAGCTGTTCTACTATACAGTCAGGTCTTGGTAGACCAGGCTGCCTTGGAACTCAAAGATCCACCTGCCTCTGCCTCCAGAGTGCTGGGATTAAAGGTATGCATCACCAGCCAAGATTGGTGGCACACGCTTTTAATCCTAGCACTTGGGAGGCAGAGGAGGCAGATCTTTGTGAGTTCAAGGCCAGCCTGGTCTACAGAGTGAGTTCCAGGACAGCTAGTTCTATAGGGAAGCCCTGTCTCGAAAAGACCAAAAAAAAAAAAAAAAAGGTTATGCACCACACACCAGTCTAAATCTTTTTTTTTTTTAACCACTTCAGACTGCGTGTCTCTCCCTCTACTCTCCTGGAAGAGAGAAGAACGATCATCAATGGCAAGTGGCAGTTGCAGAAAAGAAACACCAAGACCGGCTTCANGCGGGGGGGGGGGGAGGGGGGGCAACCGCAAAGGACCGGGTCAGCGTAGGCTCTGAGGAAGAAGTGGATACTGACATCCTCCAAGGACCGTCCCCCCTCCCCTGAAGTCTCTAGGCCAGAAGTCCCTGTCCAAATTTCACTTTGTAGCCCAGGCTGGCCTTCTACTTTAGAACTTCCTATCTCAGGCCTCCTGAATAGCTGGGATTATAACCCTCCAGGCATTGCTCTTGGTACTGCTTAAGTGTTAATCATAAAAAGGCTAGGCCAGGGTACATCTCAGTACCTCGAATATCCAGTATACAACCAGTGCTCAACGCCCTGGATTCTAACCTCAACACACAGAAAGTGTTTAAAGTATCTTTTCTTGGGGCTGGAGAGAATGGCCTATGCATTTAAGAGACACCGACTGCTTTGCAAGGACCCGGGTTTCGATCCCCAGCTCCCACATGGCGGCTGAAACCATCTAACTCCATGTTCCAGGGGAATCCGACACCCTCTTTCTGACCTCCATTGGCATTTACGAGATGGGTGCACAAACCTGCACCAGACAGTACATTCAAACTCAATAAAAATATATAATAAAATAAAAATAAAAAAAAAAAAAAAAAAAAAAAAGGAAAAGAAACATGTGTTCAGCTAAAAAAGTATTCTTCTCTATTTTTTTCTCTGTTTTTTTTTTCTTTCTAAGTATTCTTTTCAATACCTCCAGCCCCCATATATATAATATATTTTTGTTGTTGTTTTTTTTGAGACAGGGTCTTTCTGTAGCCCCAGGTGGCCTCCATCTTTTAGAAGAAATCGAGCTGTGGGGCAAGGACATTCCCTGTGTAGTCCAGGAAGGTTCACAGGCCCCCAGATCCAGGATCTCCCCTGTTACAAGGCCTCTCACCCAGTTTATTACCTGCTGTGGTTTAACTGGAATCTTTATGTTCCCTGTTCTTTTTTTAGATTTTAATGGTTTAATGATAGGCAATAACCTGTATAGAAGGTAACAGTTTCTACCTGAGTGTCACCTGATAAAGACAATAAAACTTACCACTTTAAGAGTCAGCAAGTACTTTAACCTTAGGATTCATTTCCTTATTCTTTAGGAATATACACAAAAATCACAAAGACATAGAGGGCAGTGAGTTGAGTCAACAGGTAAGGAGATTGCCATCAAGATTGAAAACTTGAGTTTCACCCTGGTTGGCTTACATATATATATATTATATATATATATATATATATATATATGACGGATGCAGTGCCCACAAGACCGAAGAGGGTATTGATCCCCTGGAACTGGATTCCAGAAAGGTTGTTTACGTGCGTGTGGATGCTGGGAACCAAACCGGAGCTTCTGCAAGAGCAGCCAAGTCTTTAACTGCTGTAGGATCCATCTCCTAGCCCCCTCTTTTTCTTTTTCTTTTTTTTTTCCCATAGTGCTGTGGATTGAACGAAGCAAATGCTCTATCCCTTGAGCTACATCCCTAACTCTTTTTACTTTTTATTTTGTGACAGGGCCTCACTAAATTGCCCGTGCATGCCAGCCTTGAATTCACCTGTAGCCCAAGCAGGCCTTAAGTTTATAATCTTCCCACCTCACCTTCCCAAATAGCTGGGGTGAAAGGCCTAAGCCACCGGGTCTGCTTTGCTTGAGTTCTTTCCCTTGTCTCTTGGAACATCGTCACCTCCTTATTCTGCCTAGTGTGCTCAGCTAATATGAAGTTTGCCCCTCTCTTTTGAAAAAGGATTTCACTCTAACCCAGGCTTCCATGTAGCTCAGGCTGGCCTTCTATAGAGGCAGTCCTCCTGCCTCAGTCTTCCTGTACAGGTAGGAGCCACCACCACACCCCGCTCCACCCTGAATTTCCCAGCTGTGAAGTCATCTGTTACTGTAAAGGCTGGCTGGTGTCCCTGGGACAGGACTTGTTGAGTGTTTTATTCTGGCTCAGTTTAAGAACAGTTGTCTGTCTCCCAAGGGACCAGCCCATGGTGGCTCCGAGGCTCTGGTGTCCCTGTGGGTTGGGTTAGCTTTGGTTTTGCTCAGTCCTTTGGGAATCATAAGCATCAGGCTATGTTTTTTTTGTTTTGTTTTGGTATTTTTGAGACAGGGTCTCCTTTTAAGTCCCAGCTGGCCTGGAGCTGCCTCTGTAGACTAGGCTGGCCTTGAACTCACAGAGATCCACCTCTCCTGCCCTGAGGTGGAGTTAATAAAGGCATGTGCCACACCCCAGGCCTTGTGTTTTTTTTTTTTTTCTTTATTTATTTTTTATGTGTATGGTAATGTACTGTTCCGCATGTTAGGTCCTGTGCACCGTGTCCTGCAATGCCACGGAGGCAGAAGAGGGTGTTGGTTTTCCTGGACTGGAGTTAAAGACAGTTCCGCAGCCGCAATGTAGGTGCTGGGGATCAACCATGGGTCCTCTGCAAGAAGCAGTTGGTGTCTTAACCGCTAGGCCATTTCTTCCACCCCCAGGCTATGTTTTTAAGCAGAGCATGGTGGCAAATGCCTATTTTACCAGCACTCTGCAAGTAGATGCAGGAGCATCAGGAATGGAAGGCCAGTATTCACTAGAGTGAGGTCCAGGCCAGGGGCTATAGGGACCTTGTATAAAAAAATAAAACAAGGTGCTATAGAGATGCTGGGGTTAAGAGCACTGGCTGCTCTTGCAAGAAGACCTGGATTCGATTCCCAGCACCCACATGGTGCTAACAACCTTCCTTAACTTCAGTTCCAGGGGATCAATCCTTCTTCCGACCACTTTGGGCATTGTACAACATGGTGGTTACACTGACATACATGCAGACAATACACTCTTACAGTAAAAAAACAAACAAACAAACAATAATATAAATAAGGCCAGTTGTGCTGCTGAAGGATTTTAAATCCCAGCAGAGGGACTAGAGTTAAAGATGGTCCTTTAGAACAGGGCGTGGTGTGCATACCTTTAACCCCAGCACTCGGGGGAGGGGAGGGCCAGGTCAGCCTGGTCATATAGCAGATCCAGGCCAACTGGAACTAAAGAAGAGACCCTATCCTCAAAAAGACCAAAAAAAAAAAAAAAGATGGTCTTTCGTTTCCAGGTAGATGCTAAGAACCAAACCTGGGTCCTCTGCAAGAGCAGCCAGTACTTGTAACTCTGAGCCATTGGCTCTAATCCCCTCTTATCGCATTTTTTAATATAATACTTTTTAATTTTTTGAGATTTCATACATGCAGCAATGTGGTTTTGATTACATTTACCATCAGCTCCTTCCCTAACTCCACCCAATCCATCTCCACACCCTTCCAGCTTCAGGCCCCCCTTTTGCTGCTCATATCCTCATGGATGTGGGAGCCATCCACTGGATGGGGTTGTCCTGTAAAGAAAACTGACTCCCAGAAACCATCACCTGTCCATAGCTCCTGGGCGGGGGTGGGCACTCATGAGCCCCTCTCCGTGCTGGAATGTTGACTGACCTGATGTTCAGCAACCACAGCTGCCAGGAGTTCCTTTGTGCCCAGAAAACTTTTGGTCCTGTCCTCACCCTCTGCTCTTACAGTCTTCCTCCGTGATCATTAAGCCTTGTTGTGGGGAAGGGCTTTTTATTTTTTTGAGACAGGGCTTACATGTAATCCTGCTTGCCTGAAACTTGCTATGTAGACCAAGCTGGCCAGGAACTTTTGGTGGTCCTCCTGCCTCTACCACATCAGGCACTGGGATTATAAGCATGTACTACTACTATATGTGGCCTAAACTTAAAAAAAAATGTTTTCGGCTTTTTTTTAGACAGGGCTTCCCTATAGACCCAGCTGTTCTAGAACTCACTCTGTAGACCAGGCTGGCCTTGAATTCACAAAGATCCACCTGCCTCTGCCTCCAGAGTGCTGGGATTAAGGGTATGCATCACCAGCCAAGAGTGGTGGCACACGCTTTTAATCCTAGCACTTGGGAGGCAGAGGAGGCAGGCAGATCTTTGTGAGTTCAAGGCCAGCCTGGTCTACAGAGTGAGTTCAGGACAGCTAGTTCATAGGGAAGCCCTGTCTCGAAAAGACCAAAAAAAAAAAAAAAAAGGTTAGCACCACACACCAGCTAAATCTTTTTTTTTTTTTTTTTTTTTAACCACTTCAGACTGCGTTCTCTCTCCCTCTACCTCCTGGAAGAGAGAAGAACGATCATCAATGGAAAGTGGCAGTTGCAAAAAAGACACCAAGAGCCGGCTTCACGCTCAGGAGAGAACGCTACGTCTCCTCCTCGTGGTTTCTGGTACTCTACACAGTCAGAGAAACTTCTCTAGTAACATACTATAGAAATGATCGCTGAAAGTGTAGTCTTTGCTAAATTCTTTTAAAATATTTATTTTATTTTATGTGTATGAGTGCTTTGGCTACATGTATGAATGTGCACCATGTGTTTGCAATGCCCACAAAGGCCAAAAGAGGGCATCAAACACCCTGGAACTGGAGTTACAGACAGTATCGAGCCATCATGTGGGTGCTGGGAGCTGAACCATTCCAGATCAGATGCTCTTAACCGTGGATCATCTCGCTGGCCCTTAATTGCTTGAAACAGTCTCTCCTTCTCTGTAGCCCGCCCCAGATGGCCTGGAACTCAACTATGTCAGACAGGTGGCCTTGAACTCACAGAAATCTCCTGCCTCTGGCTTCCCAATGTCGTGGGGAGGGGGTGGAATAGCGGCACCTGCCTTCCAACACGGCTGGCTAGATTTTAAGAACCAATAAGGCCTACTTGTGTCATTCTTGGAGCTATCTTAGGCTGCTTGGCTATTGGCTAAACAGACCACATTTTTAATGAATCCTCCCAAGATTCTTTCGTGCCAGGAATGGGAACTGCTTGCATAGACATTCCAAACTTGTGTACTGAGCTTACTTTTACCTGGGTTCAGCCTCGTCCCTTACGTAAGACTGCGCCAGGTTGTTGGACTACCAGGCATTATTATACGAGACCGAGTACATGGATCAATTCGGACATGGTGCTGACTGGACCTCATTTTATGAAGACCACAGGAGGGAAAAACCCCAGTTGGACACAAGGCATAGAACCGTTGGTGGTTGTGTGGGTTGCCAGGAGGAGAGAGCGCTATCAAAACATGAATGCTGTGTCAGCTCATAACAAGAAAAAAAATCATAAAGGCTGAAAACTAAAACTATGATATATGTGGCATGAGTATGTGCATATTTGGGAGTGATGCAATATTGGAAGGAATAACAACACCAACAAAAAGATGGGTCCAAAGAACTGACTGAAACGGTGAACTGCTTGTAACAGCAAACTTCTGCATGGAAATTTTTGAGAGAGACTGTGGGAAAAGATGACATGAAATATGTTTGGCAGAATGCGTGAGCTTTTTGGGGGGCAGGAGGGGGGCACAGGTTTAGATTTATAATTCTGTATGAAATGCACAAGCTTCAATAAAAATCAGCTTAGGGCCGGGCGTGTGGCGCATGCCTTTAATCCGCCCTTGGGAGGCAGATGCAGAACGGATCTTTGGTGGTTCAAGGCCACCCTGCTCATGATGAGTTCCATGACCACTGGGGCTACTGGGAGACTGCCTGTCTCGAAAGACCAAAAAAAAAAAAACAAAAAAAGCAGCATTTGGTTGTGTATTTTCTCTCAAGTTGTGTTAACAACTTACCCATTTTCCTGTTGGAGATCATTCTGGTCTCCCTGTGGGGATTAGACTTAATTGTCAACTTGAGAACATCTAGAATCATGTTGGAGATGGGTCTCCAGGCATGCCTATGGGGATTGTCTTGATTAGGTTCATTGATGTAGGAAGGCCACTCGGGGGTGACTTACCCTGTCACCCTGTCTAGGCTTTTGGACAGTATAAATGGAGAGAGCCCAGAGAGGCAGCATGCATTCTTCTCCCTAGTTTCCAAATTGAAAACAATTGGATCGATGCTTTGCCCTCCCATTGCCTTGAATTCCCTACCTACACTACTCCCTGAACTCAGGAGTTTCCAGCTTTCCGCCCTGTGGCTAAAGCAGCCTGGAGGGTAGGAAATGAGGTCAGGTGACAAAGCTGACACATCTCCTGGTACAGGAAGCTGAAAATTTAGGGTATTTGATGCTAGCCACCTTTAGCCTGCAGCTGCCTGTCATCCAAAGGAGGCAAATAGTGCTAAGAGCTTCCCCCAGCTATTGGTTACTGAGATCTCATCTAGATGCTTCTCAAAAAGCGTGTGCAGCTTGCATAGGGCAACCACACTCCTACCAGCAACAAGGAAAGGGACTTCAGTGAAATATAAAGAATATTTTTGTTGTCTTTTTTCTTTTCTTTCGGGGGGGGGGGCCTTTTTAGTTCCAGCTGGCCTGGAGCTGGCTATGTAGATCAGGCTGACCTTGAACTCAAAAAGATCTGCCTGCCTCTGTCTCCTGAGTGCTAGAATTAAAGGCATGTGCCACCATGACTGGCAAGAATTTTTTTTTTTTTATGTGTATGAGTGTACTGTCTGCATGTAGATAGGTGCACCCAAGTCATGCAATGCCGCAGAGGTCAGAAGAGAGCCTCGGATTCCCCTGGGACTGGAGTTAAAGATGGTTCTTAGCCACCATGTGGATGCTGGGAATCGAACCCAGGTCCTATGCAAGAGCAGTCGGTGCTGACCGCTAGGACATTTTTCCAGCTCAGAATTTTTTTTTTTTAAAGACCATTTTGTGGACATCTTCCATCCGCACACAGAATCTGGCTCTATGTAGCAAATTTGCTTAGTTTCATGCTGTTTCTCTTTGGAGTTCTTAACTATGTTCAGACCAAAGATCCACTGCATGCACTGCTAAGCGTAAGGTGCAGGGCTCTGCCTCAGCTTCTCTTTATCTTCTACAGTGTCTATTGCTACTGCTATTTACAAGCTTGGTTATTCAGGGGTTGCCTGCTCAGTACGGGGACACTTGTTCCCTGGTGCTGTTGTTACCCATCTGTCTGGGTTCCTTGTGTAGCACACAGATGGAAATCATGAGTGAGCAAGTGTAAGTTCTTCAAACGCTGGTCTTTGGCTTCAGTTGAACTGGACAGTAGGTATGAGGGAGTGCAAATGGCACCCTCTAGTGTCTCAGTCCTCCAGCCTTGGTAAGCTCCTGTGTAGGTCTAGGAAGTTCAGATTCCTCAGTTCTTACTGTGCATGGCTGGTTTTGCAGTTTCCTGACAGGGTTAGGTATTGGGATTTCTCAGCCCTTGACAGTGGTAGTGTTATGCTCCCGTCATGAGGTGTCTGAGAGCCCTGGGCCTGCAGATTGGGCAGTGCTCTGGAAGTCGGGCAAGATTCTACCTGTCTTTGCCTCCTGAGATTAGAGGTGTGTGCCACCATGTCCAGCCCACAAATTTTATTTATTTATTTATTTATTTATTTATTTATTTATTTATTTATTTATTTATTTATGTCTTTTTGAGGCAGGGTCTCCCTGTAGCCCTAGCTGGTCTGGAACTTGCAAATCTTTTTTTCTTTCTTTTTTTTTTTTTGTTTTCTGCTTTTCGATGTCAGGTCCCGCCTGTAGCCTCAGCTGCCTGGAACTCACGCTGTAGACCAGCATGGCCTTGAACTCACAAAGATCCACCTGCCTCTGCCTCCAAGTGCTAGGATAAAGGTGTGGCGCCACCATGCCCAGCTAGCAATCTTTTTTTAAAAAAAAAAAATCACCATTGCTGGGTGTGGTGGATCACGCTTAATCCTAGCATCGGGAGGCAGAGGCAGGTGGATGCTCTGTGAGTTTAAGGCAAAGTGGTGATCCTTTTTTTTTTAAAGAAAAAGATTTGCTAAATGCGAGCAGAGGCCAGAAGAGGGTGTCAGATTTGCACAACTTGGAGTTGTGAGCCATCTGAAATGAAGCTAGAAATTGAACTCAGCTCATCTGGGAAGAGCGGGAAGTGTTCGTTTTTTTTTTTTTTTAATTTTTATTTTTTTGCATTGTATGAATGTACTGTCTGCATGCAGGTCCGTGCCCCATGTCGTGCAATGCCACGGAGGTCAGAAGAGGGTCTCGGATCCCCTGGAACTGGAGTTCTCCGGAATTGGAGTTTCAGACGGTTTGGCCGCATGTGGGTGCTGGGGACCGAACCCGGGTCCTCTGCAAGTCAGAGTCGGCGCTCTTAACGGCTAGGCCATCTCTCCAGCCCCGAGTGGATGTCTTAACTGTTGAGCCTCTCTCCTCTCCATGGACTATAAATATATTTATGGGCCAGATATGGTAGCATAGGCCTTTATGTTTTGGGTTTATTTTTTTTTTTTTGGTCTTTTTTAGTTTTTGAGACAGGGTCTCCTTGTAGCTTTGGCTGTCCTGGAACTTGCTATGTAGACCAGTCTGGCCTTGAACTCACAAAGATCCGCCTGCCTCTGCCTCCCAAGTACCAGGATTAAAGGCGTGTGCTACCACAACCAGCAGCATAGGCCTTTAAACCCAGCACTTGGGAGGCAGAGGCAGGCAGATCTCTAAGAGTTCAAAACCAGCCTGGTCTACATAGAGAGTTGCAGGACAGCTGGGGCTTCAAGGAGATCCTGTCTCAAAACAAAAAACAATAAACCCTTATTGCGCGTGCGTGCACAGAAATCAAGAGGACAACTTGAGGGAGTTGTTTCTCTCCTTCCACCACATAGGTGACAGGCACTGAGCTCAGTCGTCACTCGGCCATCTCACTGGCCAGAGGGAAGCGTTTTGTTATGTCTAAAGTTTCAGCTCCAAGGGAGGTGGCACAGGAGAGGCTGGCAGGCCAGTCTCTGAGAGCTGGAACAGGCTGCATATACAGCTCAAGAAGGGAGTGGGGTGTTTGGACCAATCTAAGACTTGCTTCTTAGCATCAATCCCAGCAGTCCCTCTGCTAGGTCACCAAGGTAAGTGCTCTTCCTGTTGCTTGGGAGTGGGAGTCAAAGTTTCAGGGTCTTCTAGAGTTCACTGAAGCTTGCAACAGGAAAAAAAAAAAAAAACTGGAGTAAAGTGTTTCAAACAGTCCTGGCTGAGGGCATGTGGTCTGCATGGGGGCAATTAGTTGTGAATGTGGCACCTCTCAAGGCATCCCCGGGAGTGTTGGTGCTGGTAGCAGTTTAATTTCATTCTTCTACAAGTGGTGATCCAGTTTTGTCAACACCACTTGCTGAAGATGCTGTCTTTCCTCCATTGTGTCTTCTTGGCCCCCTTGTCAAATATGAGGTGGCTGAAATTGTATGTGCTCAAGTTTGGATCTTCAGTTTTGTCCCACTGGTCTATAGGTCTGCTTTTGTGCCAATACCAGGCTGTTTTTATGACTATAGCCTGTAGTATAGTTTGAAGTCTGGTATAGAGATTCCCCCCTGTATTGCTCTTTTCACTCAGGGTTGCTTCAGCTATTTGGGGTCTTTTGTTTTTCCATATGAATGTAAAGATTTTTTTCCCCAAGTCTGTGAAGAAACTCATGGGGATTTAAATTGGGATTGTTTCTTGCGGTTCTCATCCTCAGCCTTTCACCACTGTGCTATCCCCACAGCCTGGAGAGATAGCCTAGCGGTTGGGAGCACTGACGCTCTTGCAGAGGACCTGGGTTCGGTCCCCAGCACCCACATGGCGGCTAAGAACCGTCTGTAACTCCAATTCCAGGAGAGCTCCAGTTCCAGGGGAATCCGAGACCCTCTTCTGACCTCCGTGGCATTGCACGATATGGGTGCACGGACCTGCATGCATACAGTACATTCATACACATACGAAAAATAAATAAATAAAAAAAAATTTTTTAATTGGGATTGTACTGAACCTATACATTAATTTGGGTAGAATGGACATTTTCACTATATTAGTTTTTCTAATCCATGACCATGGGAGGTCTTTCCCTCTTCTGATGCCTTTTTTTTTTTTTTAAATATGGACCGAGCCAGGCATGGTGGCGCACGCCTTTAATCCTAGCACTTGGGAGGCAGAAGCAGGCATATCTCTGTGTGTTCCAGGCTAGCCAAGGCAACAAAGTGAGACCCTGTCTTGAAATAATGACAACAAACATGAAGCATTTAACACCTGTCCAGTCACCCAGAGAGAAGTGGCTCCCTCTCATCTCACCTACCATTAGTTCTCCTACAGCTATGCTCCATCAACCTCTCCACTCTCCATTACCTGTATTTGGGCATTTAAGCATTCTCTCTCTCTCTCTCTCTCTCTCTCTCTCTCTCTCTCTCTCTCTCTCTCTCTCCTCTTTTTGAGACAGGGTCTCGCTGTAGCTCCAGCTGTCCTAGAACTCAACTATGTAGACCAGGCTGGCCTTGAACTGACAGAGGCCTGCCTCTGCCTCCCAAGTACTGGGATTAAAAGCATGTGCCCCCACGCCTGGCTACATGAAAGCATATTTATGGTGCAGTGGAACTGGTGTGCCACCATAAACACTGACAGACAAGAGCAGGAGTGGGCCTGAGACTTGGCTTTGGCAGTGTTGGGTACACAGTGCACTCACGTCATCATCACCAAGGACCATAGTTCTGTCCCATGTCTGTGACACCTGCATTTCTTTTCCTTTTCATCTTTTTGAGACATGGTCTTCCTGTAGCCCCAACTATGTAGACCAGGCTGGCCTTGAGATCTGCCTGCCTCTGCCACCCCGAGTGATGGGATTAAAGGTGTGAGCCACCATGCCTGGGGACAGCTGTATTTCTAACTTTGTGAATCTCCAAGCCTCTCTCTCTCCTGGAAAATATAAAGCAGGGTTAAACTCATTAGATTTTCCAGTCTCATGATGAGATTGGAACCTATGTCAGATTTGGACATCTGGTTGTAGTTTCAGCCTTTGCCTACTTTGATAGGGCCTTTAGCCTACAGGAACTCCACTGCGGCTGATAAGGTGGCTATTTGATGACGCCTTTCTCTGAGCCTTCCCATTTGAGGGTAGAGGAGAAACTTGTCAAAGTTTGGATCAGTAGTACCGTGGGCTTTGTGTGCATAAGGCCCAGGGTTCAATCCCCAGCACCAAAGAGAAGGAAGAGAAGGAGGAGAGAGAGAAGAGAGCTGGATAGGGGAGGAGGGAGGAGAAAGAAGAGGCAGAGGAAGACAGAAGGGAAGGCAGAGGAGGGAGAAGGAAGAGGGAAGGGAGGAGGAGGGAGGGGAAGACAATGAGGGAGGAAGAAAGGGAGAGGAGAAGTAAGGAGAAACAGGGGAGGGGAGAGAGGAGGGAGAAAAGGCAAGAAAGGAGAGTGAGCCAGTCTGTGCACCCTTGCAAGAAGCCATTTGCAGAAGTGAAATCACTGGGTTTTTTCTAGAATGAATTTCTTGCTGGGCTTGGTGGAACCTGCCATAATTTTTATTTTTATTTTATGTGTATGAGTGTTTTGCCTGTATGTATGTAAGTGCACCCATATCAACAGTGCCCCCAGAGGTCAGAAGATGGCATCAGATCCTCTGGAACCGGAGTTACAGATGGATGTTTCCCAACATGTGGGTGCTGGGAACCAACCTGTGTCCTCTGCAAGAATGGCCAGTGCTCTTAACCACTGAGTCATCTCTCTGACCCGAGCTTTCCTTTAAACACAGCCTTCAGGGGGCTGGAGAGATAGCCTAGCGGTTAAGAGCACCGACGCTCTTGCAGAGGACCCGGGTTCGATCCCCAGCCCCACATGGCGGCTGAGAACCGTCTGTAACTCCAATTCCAGGAGAACTCCAGTTCCAGGGGAATCCGAGACCCTCTTCTGACCTCCGCGGCATTGCACGACACGGGTGCACAGACCTGCATGCAGACAGTACATTCATACACATACAAAAATAAATAAATAAATAAAATTAAAAATTAAACACAGCCTTCAGGAGGCAAAGGCAGGTAGAACATTGAATTTGAAGCCAGTATGGTCTACACAGAGTTTCAGGTCAGCCAGGATTACATAGGGAGAACTTGTCTCAAAAAATTATAACAATTTGAGCTGGGTGTGGTGGCACACACCTTTCATCCCAGCACTTGGGAGGCAGAGGCAGGCAGATCTCTGTGAGTTCAAGGCCAGCCTGCTGTACACAGTGAGTTCCAGGACAGCTGGGGCTACAGGCCTATATCTTATTGTTTTTATTTTGTGTGTATGAGTGTATTGGCTACATCTGAGTAAGTACACCATGTCCTGCAATGCCTTCAGAGGTCAGGAGTCTTCAGATCCCCTGGAACTAGAGTTACCAAGAGTTGTTAGCCACCATGTGGGTTTGGAGAATTGAACCTGGGTCTTCTGCAAGAGCAGCCCTTAACTGCAGAGCCATCTCTCCAGCCCCACTGGTGCATTTTTAAGTTATTTTTATTTTCACTCAGAGGTGTGTGTGTCTGTGTGTCTGTGTGTCTGTGTGTATATGTCTCTGTGTGTGTGTGTGTGTGTGTGTGTGTGTCTGTATGTGTCTATGTGTCTGTGTATGCTGTGAGTGTGGGTGCTTGTGGAGGCCAGAAGAGGGCGACGGGACCAGAGACAGTTACACTTGGCTTTGGCTGTGCTATGTGGGCAAGCTCTCTTGACTGCTGTGGTTTGGTTTGGTTTGTTTTCTTTGCCATATTGGGTATTAATCTGAGGGTCTCCTGAATACTAGGCAAGTCCTCTTCCTTTGAGCTTCGTTCCTCAACCCTTGATTTTATGTACCTCTCGATACAAAACTATGATGACGATAAAATAAACACAGAAGCTAAAAAGGAAAAAGACGACACTGCTATCCTGGGAGGACCTTGTGTGATGGCCCTTTAACATTGATCTTGAAGCCAGGCGTGGTGGCACATGCCTTTAGTCCCAGTACTAGGAAGGCAGAGGCAGGTGGATCTCTGTGAGTTCCAGTCCAGCTGGGGCTACAGGGAGACCCTGTCTCGAATGAATGAATGAATGAATGAATGAATAAATACTGACCCTGGGGGCTAGAGAGATGGCTCGGGCTTAACGCTTCCTGCTCTCATAGAGGACTTGGGTTCAGGTCCCAGCACCTATTTCCAGTGGCTTACAATCACCTGTAACTCCAGGTCCAGGGTATCCCACACTCTTCCGGACCTGTAGGCATCTGCACATGTATGTATACAAATACATACACAGATGGAAATATAATTTTGTTTACAGTTACTTTTATTCCTTTTAATTATATGTCTGTGTGTGGGTATGTGCACCAGTGCAGGTGACATGGAGGCCGGAGGCACTGGATCCATCCCCTGGAGCTGAAGTTAGAGATGGGTGTGAAAGGCCTAAAGTACATACTGGGAACCCCAACTCCAGTTGTCTGGAAGGGCAGTATGTGCTCTTAACCACTGAGCCACCTCTCCAGTCCCAGAAATAAAATCTTAATTTTAAAATAGCTAGAAGAGGCTGGAGAGCTGATTTGAGAGTTAAGAGCACTGGCAGCTCTTGCAGAAGGTGGGGGTTCATATCCCAGCACCACATGGTCTCTAACAACCATCTGTAACTCCAGTTTCAGGGGATCTTCTGGCCTTGACAGGCACTGCATGACATAGGTGCACTTACATGCAAACAAAACACTCGGGTACACATAAAATCAAAATAACAACAGAGCCAGAAACTGGGCGTGTTGACACACAGGTTTAATCCTAGCAGAGGTAGAGGCAGGCAGATCTCTGTGCCAGTCTGAGCTACATAGTGAATTCCAGGTCAGCAGTCAGAGATACATAATAAGACCTTGCCTCAAAATAACATTAAAACTGCCGGGCGTGGTGGCGCACACCTTTAATCCTAGCACTTGGGAGGCAGAGGCAAGCAGATCTTTGTGAGTTCAAGGCCAGCCTGGTCTACAGAGTGAGTTCCAGGACAGCTGGGACTACAGGGAGACCCTGTCTCGAAAAAACCAAAAAAAACCACGACACAAACCCCCCCCCTGATATTGAGTAAAAAAGGAGCCACTGCAGTGCTCAGAACAGGAGCCATGTATCCAGATTTATGATTTGATTTTGTTTTGACATAATTTCTGTAAGTAGCCCAGGGTGGCCTCAAACTTGTGATCTTCCTGCCTGTGCCCAAGCCTTGGGATACAGATTCATACCACTCCCCCCAGCTCTACCTCCCAATTTGGAAGAAAACCCCTGGAGACATCTGGCAGGGAAGGGGCGTGGCAGAGGCTCTGGGCTGTCCGGTAGAGCTGCTGGTGTTCCCAGCACGAAGACGAGGCGGGTCAGGTAAAGCAGCGGGACTCAGTGAGACTGTCTGTGATGAGAATGGGAGGGATTAAGTGGATTCTAAAGGCTCTGCTGGGGGGCTGGAGAGATGGCCTAGAGGTTAAGAGAGCCGACCGCTCTTACAGAGGACCCGGGTTCAATCCCCAGCACCCACATGGCGGCTGAGAACCGTCTGAACCTCCAATTCCAGAACTCCAGTTCCAGGGGAATCCGAGACACTCTTCTGACCTCCGCGGCATTGCACGACACAGGTGCACAGACTTGCATGCAGACAGTACATTCATACACATACAGAAATAAATAAAATTAAAAATAAAATAAATAAATAAATAAAGGCTCTGCTGAGGCCAGGGCAAGGCAGAGGCATCATGCAAAGGACAAGCTGGGCCACTGCGAGGCCTCCAGGGATGAGGCCTGGGGCGGGGGGGCTGTATTACGTAGAAACATTGGTAGGGAAGGCTGGTAACTTCTGAGAGTGCACCACTTCTGGTGTGTAGTCTTGGGGATGAAGACAGTGTATCAGGGTAGGTATCTTTTCAGTTAGGGAAGCTGTGGGGTTCGAGGATTGGAAAGATTCGAAAATAATCTCAACTTAGTGGAAGTAGTTCATGTGTTGTGGTTTTATTTTGTGACAGGGTCTCACTATGTAGCCCTGGCTGGCCTGGAAACTGGCTATGTAGACCGGGATGACCTCAAACGCAGAAATCCACCTGCCTCTGTTGGATAAAAGGTATATGCCACCACGCCCAGCTTGTTTTGGTTTAAATATTATTTGTTTGTATTTTTGTGCATGAGTGTTTTGCTTGCACACATGTAAGTCACCATGTGCTTGTAAGTTCCCATGGAAGTCGGGGTAAGAGGGAGTTGAATCCCCTGGAGCCTGAGTAACTGATGGTTGTTAGCTCCCAGGTAGATACTAGGAACTGAACCCCAGTCCTCTGGAAGAGCAGGAAGTGCTCTAACCCACTGAGCCCTCTCTCTAGCCAGATCTTGAACTTCTTTCTGACCCTCCTGCCTCCATCTCCTGAGTGCCAGGGTTTCCTGCATTCCCCAGATTTAGTGCTAGTGATCATCCCACCTCCTAGTGCCAGGGTTACCCGCATGCCCCTGGTCTAGAGCTAGTGGTCATCCCAGGGTTTAGTGCATTGTGGGCACGCGCTCTACCAATCAAGCAATGTACATCCCAACCCCTGCATGGCCATCTTCACCTGACCATGCTTGTCTTATACCTCCAACCTGAACTGACACTGAAAAGGAAGGTCTGATTACCCAGGAGAGAATTTGGACCATTAAGGGAAAGAAATGCATCAGACACTTTTTGGGGGATTGGGAGGAACTGACCATTTACTAAGGGGTCTCAGGAATAAAGGAAGGGCAGGTGAAGTACTGGTAAGGCTTTGTAAGTAAACTGTGGGTCTGGAAAGACTATCATACCTAAACATGCTCTATGTGCTAAGCTTTTTAAAGAGCATTATATTTAATTTCCTTTTCTTTTTAATTTTTTTATTAATTTTATTTCTGTATGTGTATGAATGTACTGTCTGCATGCAAGTTTGTGCACCCGTGTCGTGCAATGCCGCGGAGGTCAGAAGAAGGTGTCCGATTCCCCTGGAACTGGAGTTCTCCTGGAACTGGAGTTTCAGATGGTTCTCGGCCGCCATGTGGGTGCTGGGGATCGAACCCGGGTCCTCTGCAAGAGCGGTCAGCGCTCTTAACCGCTAGGCCATCTCTCTAGCCCAAAGAGCATTATATTTAAAAAAAGATCATTCCCAACCTTAACAATTCTGTAAGGGTTGGAAGGTGTATCCCCGTTATAGGATACTGCAAGAGAGTGACCAAGTTGGTCAGTCAGCACAGCTTTAAGTGTTCTGTCTGGTTCTAGAATCTTATCAGTCTATGATACTATAACCCAAGACGAGCATCATGTAAGTGGTTACAAAGTGTAAATCTGGAAAGACTATCATACTTAAACATGGTCCATGATCTACAATACACATTCATCAGCCTATAGAATTGAATGCTAAGTTCCACCTTTAATTCCAGCACTCAAAGGGCAGAGACACGTGGCTCTCTGTGAGTGCGAGGCTAGCTACAGCTACACCCCAGGGCTAAATAGTAAGAACTGGTCTCAAAAACAAATTTACTGGATGGGCGCACCTTTAATCCCAGCACTAAGGAGGCAGAGGCAGGCGGATCTTTGTGAGTTCAAGGCCAGCCTGGTCTACAGAGTTCCAAGACAGGGAGACCCTGTCTCGAAAAGACCAAAAAAAAAACCTGAAGAGTGGGGAGAGAGCTAGGGTGTCCAGTGGAGTGTGTGGTAGCAGCTTCCCCTTTATGAACTTAAAGGTCAATGCTGCTCTAAAACTTTTAATATTAAATTTAAAGCTGGTTCTGATGGTGCACATCTTTAATCCCAGCACTTGGGAAGCAAAGGCAGGTGGATCTCTGAGTTCCAGGCCAGCTGGGGCTACAGGAAGACCCTGTCTTAAAAAGAGCAAAAAAAGACACAGCACTCAAGCTACTGTTGACTGTGAACCCACTGCTAGAATGCTTGATTATTATTATTTTTTTAACATTTTTTTTATTGATGCTTTGTGCATTTCATACATCATTTTCCAATTCAGTTCAGGCATATTTCCCTTTCCCTTCCCCCCCACTCCCACCCCAACCAAGATCATGCATTCTGCCATAACTGTCCTGCATATTTCTGTTTTTTTTTTTTTTTTTTTTTTTTTTTCCATTTTTTAGCTATAAGTGATAATCCATGAGTACAAGCATCCTTCATGTAAAACCAATTTGCAGGCTGTTGTGCCGAAACCCCCACAGCCCCACCTTCCAGCTTGGGGTGAGTATTTTTGAGATAAGAGTCCTTTTAGTCCCAGCCGGCCTGGGGCTTGCTCTGGAGACCAGGGTGGCCTTGAACTCAGAGATCCACCTGCCTGTCTCCTGAGTGCTGGGATTAAAGGCGTGTGCCACCACACCTGGCACTAAAGATGATTTTTTAAAATTTATTTTGTACGTGTATGAATGTACTGTCTGCATGTAGGTTTGTACACCCGTGTGGTGCAATGCCGCAGAGGTCAGAAGAGGGTGTCGGATTCCCCTGGAACTGGAATTAAAGACAGTTCTCAGCTGCCATGTGGGTGCTGGGGATTGAACTCCAGGTCCAAGAGCAGTCAGCACTCTTAACCACCAGGCCATCTCTCCAGCCCCTAAAGATGGGTTTTTAGCCACCATGTGGGTGCTGGGAATAGAACCCGGGTCCTCTGAAAGAGCAGTCAGTGCTCTTAACAACTGAGCCTTCTCTCCAGCCCCAAACTTTTGTCTGAGACAGGGTCTTCCTGTAGCCTCAGCTGGCCTGGAACTCAGAGATCCATCTGCTTTGTCTCCCAAGTGCTGAAACCAAAGACACTATTAGAGATGTCTCCCCTACTTTCCCAGCAATTCTCACAGAGGGATGGGACCAGCCTAATCCCGGTTATCCACACCTCTCATAAATAAATGCATGAGCACAATGGTGCCACTTATACCTGGCTTATTTGATGCTGGGGATCAAAATCAGGGCTGCTAGGATGCTAGGAAAAGTGAGCCACATACCCAACCTTTTTTTTTTTTTGAAACTGGGTCTCTGTATAGCCCTTGCTGGCCTGGACCTCAGTTGAGATCCTTCTGGGATTAAAACTGTACCAGCACACCCAGATTTTTTTTTTTTTTGCCCTTTTTATGAGTGTTTTCCTGAAGCTCCCAGTTGACCTTAACTAGCTAGCTATGCAGACCAGGCTAGAGTAGTGGTGAATGCCTTTAATCCCCAGCACTTGGGAGGCAGAGGCAGGGGGATCTCTGAGTTGAAAGCTAGCCTGGTTTATGATCCAGGCTGGCTGGGTTTGGATCCATACCGTCTCAAATTTAAAAAAAAAGTGCAGGGCTGGAGAGATAGCCTAGTGGCTAAGAGCTCCGACTGCTCTCTAATCGCCAGCACCCACATGGCGGCTGAAAACTGTCTAACTCCAGTTCCAGGGGAATCCAACACCCTCTTCTGACCTCCCCAGCATTGCACGACATGTAGGTTGGGTGCACCAACCTACATGCAGATAATACGTTCATACACATATGAAAATAAATTTTAAAAGTTAAAAAAAAGTGCATGAGTGTTCTTATACAGTAAACATTACCCAAAGAAACTAAGGAAGTCAGATCCCCAGAACTGGAGTTTCAGATGGTTGTCAGCCCCACATAGGTGCCAGAAACAGAACCTGGGGCCTCTGCTCCAGGCCCCCCATCATTTTCCCAAGACAAAGTCTACTGAGTTAGAGCTGATTTAGGCAAGCCCCTTATAAATATCAGCTATAATCACTGGTGGGGTGTTAACTTTTTATTCTCATATATTTTATTCTTATGTGCTTTGCCTGCATGTATGGAAGTGCATCTGTGCATGTAAAACCCACTAAAACCAAAAGATGACATTAGATCCATTGGAACTAGAACTAGTTGTTAGCCACCATGTTAACTGAGATCCAAAGTCAGGTTCTTTGCAAGATTAACTTGTGTTCTTAACCACTGGGCCATCCATCTCTCCAGCCTCCCATAAATATTGTTTACAGAGACCAAATAATCCATTCATTTTCTACTTTGAATATTTTATTGGAAAACTTTTTCTAAAACCAGGTACAAGTCAAAATCGTACAGGTATCTGTGAACACACCCAGCTAATGCAATCTACATGGCACATAAATATTCTGGTTTCAGAACTTTTTTTGCCTAAAGTTGACAGCTGCTGACACAATCCAAGATCTCGGGGTCTGCCCAACTTCAGTTAGAGGTCATCTTTTGTAGCAGCAATAACCTGAAATTTCACAGGGAACACACTTTTAGAATTATGCAAGCAACTGACAGCAGACAGAAGCTGGGTGGGCAACTGAAGAGTGATCAGGGGTTTCAAAGATCCTCAGAAAAGCTCAGAGACTCTAGTCCAACCAGATCATCATTACCACTCTAAAGCTGGTAGTCTAAAAACAAGACTCACCACAGAACTCACCGCAAGGAGGAAAAAGGGCCTGCTCTCCACTTGAGAATGCAGATGAAAAGGCACATCCGTCACCTGTGTTCCTGCCAATCATTTCTCAGGCGAGATTCTTCTACTTTAGTTTTCAGTCCTCAAGTCAGTGCAGACTTTAAGTGAAGGAACACTGGCCCTATGCAGGCTTCAGAGCTCATTCTAGAAAGAGGAAAATGAGACAACCAATGAAAACAAATAGCACAGGCCCTAGCCAATGCCTTGAGACTCAGGGTTCTACCCCAAAGAGGGGAAAAGGTACACAGAATATAGTGCCCCTTCCTATAGACCCTAGCACTCAGGTCCCCTAAATGAGTCAGAACTTGTATTTGACATCAGGACCAGCGTCAGAGACTCTAGTCTGTAAGATCATCATTCCCAATTTAGGGAGACCTGGATTAAGGGCATTTTCGAAGACAAGTCTCAGTAAGGAAGGATGCAATAAACAAAGTCCAGGAAATGCTAGTCTAAGACAGACAAGAAAATAAAGGAGTCCTTTGTAGCCCATGGAGGATTACAGTGATTTCAAACAGCCCTGGGCTGTCTCCCAAACTTAAAGGAGAAAAAAAAAAAAAGGCAAAAGCTGGATGTGATGGCACTGGCCATCCTTAGTTTAAGGCCTCCCTGGGTTACAGAAACCCAATCTCAAAATACCAGTACCCACATGGAGAGGGAACTTAAGCAAGTTCCTACCTCCTGGCACATGCTCACATAATTTGAACTCCAAAGGGATAGCAGTCCCTCTTCTGACCTGTCGGCCATTGCATGACACAGGTGCCATTACACACATGAAAGCTTAATACCTCATCGTAAAATTTTTTAAAAAGTGGGTGTGGTGACACATGTCTTTCATCCAGTACTTAGGATGCTGCAGCAAGGGGGTTTCTGTGAGTTAGAAGGCAGCTTGGTCCAGGCCAAATAGGGCTCCAAGGATGGGCCCTGTCCTCCCTCAAAAAAGCTGGGCACAGGGGTCACACTTTATAGGGACTAAGGTCACAGCACTGTCTTAAGAACAGAAAAACAGGGGCTGGAGAGATAGCCTAGCGGTTAGGAGCGCCGACTGCTCTTGCAGAGGACCCAGGTTCGATCCCCAGCACCCACATGGCGGCTGAAAACCGTCTGTAACTCCAATTCCAGGGGAATCTGACACCCTCTTCTGACCCCCGCGGCATTGCACAGACACGGGTGCAGACAGTACATTCATACACATTCAAAAATAAATAAAATTAAAAAAAAAAAAAAAAAGAATAGAAAAACATGGGGCTGGAGAGACAGCCTAGCGGTTAAGAGTGCTGACTGCTCTTGCAGAAGGACCTGGGTTTGATCCCCAGCGACCACATGGTGGCTGAGAACTGTCTGTAACTCCAGTTCCAGGGGAATCCAACACCCTCTTCTGACCTCCGAGGCCTTGCACAAGCCTGCATGCAGACAGTACATTCATACACATACGGAAAAAAAAAAAAATAGAAAAACATAAGCCAGATGTGGTGGCACATGCCCTTAATCCTAGCACTCAGGAGGTGGAGGATCTCTGAGTTCAAGGCCAGCTGGGGTTATAGGGAGACTGTCTCCAAATAAAAAAAAAAATAACCAGCCAGGTGTGGTGGTGCAGGCCTTTAATCCCTGCACTTGGGAGGCAGAGGTAGGCTGATCTGAGTTCAAGGCCACATACTGAGCTCCAGGCCAGCTGAGATTAAAGGGAGACCCTGTCTCAAAAAGACCAACAATAAGGTAGAAAAGCAAGGGGCGGGAGAGATGGCTCAGCGGTTAAGAGCACTGGCTGCCCTTGGTGAGGTCCCAGCACACACATCTGTAACTCCGGATCCAGGGGATGACACCCCCTTCCGATCTCTCTGGGCACTGTGCACTTACATATATGTAGGCAACACACATAAAAGTATTAGGCCGGGGGGCTGGAGAGATGGCCTCGCGGTTAAGAGCACCGACCTCTTACAGAGGACCCGGGTTCGATCCCCAGCACCCACATGGCGGCCGAGAACCGTCTGAAACTCCAATTCCAGGAGAACTCCAGTTCCAGGGGGGTCCGACACCCTCTTCTGAAGTCCGCGGCATTGCACGACACGGGTGCACAGACTTGCATGCAGACAGTATTCATACACATAAATAAAAAGTTTTAGGCCGGGCGTGGTTGGTGCATGCCTTTAATCCTAGCACTTGGGAGGCAGAGGCAGGCGGATCTTTGTGAGTTCAAGGCCAGCCTGGTCTACAGAGTGAGTTCCAGGACAGCTGGGGCTACACGGAGACCCTGTCTCGAAAGACAAAAAAAAAAAAAAAAGTATTAAAAGAATAGAAAACCAGGCAACTGCTAGTACCCATGAAATCTTGCTTGGCCTGAAACTCGTCAGAGGCACGTAGGATACTAACCTGTCTTCAAGGGTGTCAGGCCAGAGGGCGTCTTCGAACCCCTAAGAGACAGAAATATATCATTAACTCCAAGACACCAACTCTTAGAGGCCAGGTTCTCGGACCTAGGGGCGGTCAGCGCGCTGCGGTGATGGCGTCAGCGAGACACTCAGAATCACCAGAGGTCATCATCAACCCCTCCTCCTCGGCCACCCGTCCATGTCGCACCACCACCCTGCACTTACGATCATGGCAACCGGACCTGAGGGCAGGTCGGAGGGGCTTTGGCAGCTGTGCCCACACTGACCTCCGCAGAGGATGCCAAGGAACTGCTGTAGCTAGTAGACTACAATCCAGCACAGACCACCACACAAAGAGAGCCGGGCCGTCCTGGCTTCGCCATTTATAGTCGCGCGGACCTGGGTCCTGATGGCTATAGTTGTCTACACATTTGCCTGATCGCTCAGACAAATGCGGAGGACGCAAACGGGAAGAAACGTCTTGAAAGTATGTCTCACATTCTTCTGGGCCAAGAGGAGAGGTTGTTTGTGAATTTTGAGAAACCGACAAAACAAAGAAAAAAAGAAACAGGCGGCCTGGACGGCCAGGTGGGAGAAAGACCCAGGAGCTCGGGCGCGCGCCCAGGTCTGCGCAGGCGGACTTATGGCTGGTTCATTCTTTTGGGAGTCTCTCTGACGGGAGGGACCTCAGACGGAAAAATGGGAATTGTGTCCCAGCTTCTGCTCTCCAAACTTTTAAAGTATGAGAAAGTCTCAGCTGATCTTCAGAGGACATAAATAAATAAATAAATAAATAAATAATAAATAAGTAAAATGGGGCTGGAGAGCTGGCTCGGCAGTTAAAAATACCAAGTGCTCTTGCAGACCCGGGTTCGATTCCCAGCACCTACGTGGCGGCTAAGAAACGTATTTAAACCAGGCATGATGGCACCCGGGGTCTTTTTTTTTTGGTCTTTTCGAGACAGGGTCTCCCTGTAGCCCCAGCTGTCCTGGAACTCGCCTTGTAGACCAGGCTGGCCTTGAACTCACAAAGATCCGCCTGTCTCTGCCTCCCAAGTGCTAGGATTAAAGGCGTGCGCCACCACGCACGGCTGCGCCGGGGTCTTTAATCCTAGCACTCGGGAGGCAGAGGGAAACGGATCTCTGAGTTCAAAGCCAGCTTGGTGAGTTCCAGAACAGCTGGGGCTACAGGGAGACCCTGTCTCAAAAAAAAAACAAAAACATTGCAGGGCGTGGTAGCTAGCACACGCGCCTTTAATCCCAGGTCTCGGGGAGGCAGATCTGTGAGTTCCAGGCCAGCTGGGGTT
Source organism: Rhizomys pruinosus (assembly GCA_009823505.1). Lineage (NCBI taxonomy): Eukaryota > Metazoa > Chordata > Mammalia > Rodentia > Spalacidae > Rhizomys > Rhizomys pruinosus. Next base: position 353,865 of record VZQC01012515.1, read on the forward strand.
ACAGGGAGACCCTGTCTCAAAAGCAAAATAAAATTTGGAAAGCCACTGTGCACACAGAAAATGCAGATATGTTTTGTTTTGTTTTACTGTGCTCCTTTCATTTACTCCATCTGCCCTCCGTTCCATGAGGGTCAGCCCTACATCAAAAATCTCTTCTTAGAAGCTGGTTCATGTAAAAAAATATATAATTTTAAAGAATGATTGACATATTTTGTTGTTTCTGTCTCTATCAATATGAAATTCAAAATTAAAGTTGTTACCTCAGAAAAAAAAAAAAAAGAAGCTGGAGAGTTTTAGTTCAGGGATTAAGAGCATGGCTGCCCTTCCCAAGGCCCTTGGTTGTTTCCCAGCCCCTACATGGCAGCTAGCAGCTCTGTAACTCCAGCTCCAGGGGATCTGATGTCCTCTTTGGCAGGCATTGTATACACTTACATAGATGCATATAAACAAAAACTTAAATCAGAAAAATTTAAAGATCTCTGAGTTTCATGTATTTATTTGGTTGATAAATTCAGTTCCTAGAGGCCCAAGTTCCACCTGGGCCTTACTCAATGGAGGAAGAGTTTGCTTTAAGCTCCAAGCTGTGTATGTTAGGTTATAAAGGTGCAAACCCCCAGATAAAAGGCACATGAGACTTAACTCACTCCAGGAACATGATTTACTTCCATTGGAGCTGCCAGAGCAGGTTACCTGTAGGAACACAGTGCAGTAGGTAACAGGAGGAGTAAGATGGTGCCTGGGGCCCACCCATTTATAGCCATGGGGGCGGGACCTCGGGTACAGAGGAAGAGGTCAGAAGATTGACAGCCTCTGGAGGAAGTGGACATGTTTCCTGTGCCTTTTATCTGGGAGTTTGTGCCATTTTAACTCAACATGATGGGGCCAAAACCAACTTGGGCACAAAAGGGTTTATTTGGCTTACAACTCCGGGGTCACAGTTCTCCTTATCACTGAGAAAACCCAAGGTTGGAACTCAGGACAAGAACCTGGAGGCAGGTGCTGAAGCACAGACCGTGGAGGAACGCTGCTTACTGGTTTGCTCTCCTGGCACATGCTCAGTCTGCTTTCCTTTTTTTATTTATTATTTTATGTGTATGAGTGTATTGCCTGCATTTGTGTTAAGTGCACCCGTGTTGTGCAGTGCTCATGGAGGTCAGAAGAGGGGAACAGATCCCCTGGAATTAGAGTTGGGAGGATTGTTAGCCACCATGTGGGTGGGGGGAATCGAACCCAGGTCTCTATGCAAGCAGCATCAGTGGTCTTACCCCTGACCATCTTCCAGCCCCCCAATATCTCTCTCTCCCTCCCCCCCCCCTTTCTTTGTATTTTTTGAGGTCTCCTTGTAATGCCAGCTGTCCTGGAACTCACTATGTAGACCAGGATGGACTTGAACTCAGAAAGATCCCTCCCAAGTGGTGGGATTAAAGCATTCTGCTTTCTTATATAACACAGAACAAACTTCCCAGGGGTTACACCACCCACAGTGGGCTAGACACTCCCACATCACTCAACAATCAGGAAAATACCTCACATACACAGCAACAGGCCAGTTCAATGGAGCCAATCCCCCATTTGAGGCTCTCTCAACCCAGGTGTGTCAAGTTGACTCTAAAGTTACCCAGAACATCCACATAAACTAAGACTCTATTAATTCCATCTCACATACAAACAGGAAAAACACAGCTCTAACATTTTATTTGGAATATTTAAATTATAAAAACTTTCCAACTTTGTAGTGTTGTAAAGAGAAAAGTCATACACAGGATGGCAGTGTTGATTTGAGGGGAGAAAAATACCGTCCTTATAATATAAAGAAAATATGACCTGGGGTCGGGCGTGGTGGCACACGCCTTTAATCCTAGCACTTGGGAGGCAGAGGCAGGAGGATCTCTGAGTTCAAGGCCAGCCTGGTCTGCAGAGTAAGTTCCAGGACAGCCAGAGCTACAGGGAGACCCTGTCTCAAAAAGACCAAAAAAAAAAAAAAAAAAAAAAAAAAGACCTGGATGTGCTGGAGAAATGGCTCAGCCTTTAGGAGCACTGGCTGCCCTTGCAGAAGACCCAGGGTTTCAGTTCCCAGACCCATCAAGTTCCAGGGGAATCTGATGTCCTCTTCTGATTGCCATAGGCATTGTAGGACTCCGGTGCACTTACATACAAGCGGACATACATATAACACGAAAGATAAAATAAAAATAATAAAGTATAAAAATAACATGTGGATTACAGACTATATCACAAAATATGTAATAGCCAGGCACGGTGGCGCAAGCTTTTAATCCCCGCACTTGGGAGGCAGAGGCAGGTGGATCTCTGTGAGTTCTACATAGTGAGTTCCAGGACAGCCAGAGCTACAGGAAGACCCTGTCTTAAAAAGACAAAACACTAAAAGTAATGAAACGCCAGATATTTTACTATGAGATTCTAACAGCAGATGATGAAACTTAGGCCATGCATGGGCAACAGTACCTGTTGGGACTCTCATCAGATTGTCTCCTAGCTGATTATAGTAGAAAATAAGGTATCTACTCCACCTCCACCATGGTGGGACTAGATCCAGTTACTCCATGGGTGCTGGGCATGAAGGCCAATGACCTCTGAGACCACTCAAACCCTGGCACAAAATGCTGACAAATTGGGGCTGGAGAGATGGCTCAGCGGTTAAGAGCACCGACTGCTCTTGCAGAGGACCCAGGTTTGATTCCCAGCGCCCATGTGGCAGCTAAGAACCTTCTTTAACTCCAGTTCCAGGGGAATCTGACCCCCTCTTCTGACCTCCGGGGCATTGCAGGACACGGGTGGGTGCACCAACCTACATGCAGACAATATACACATAAAAATAATAAATTTTTAAAAATGCTGACAAATTTTAAATCTTTTTTTCATCTTTAGGTATACCGTCAGAACAAAATTTAGCCAGTGTCCAGTCTATAAAGAGGAAAGTCTGCTTATGCTTCAGGCCATGACTTCTAGACATCCTGGTCGCCAGGTTCCTGAAGCTGCGGGCCAAGCTGGATCAAGCACAGGTCCACGAGGGGTCCTGACCGCTGCACTGCTTCACTCCCATCCCCAAGGTGCAGAGGCTGCTGCACCATTTAATTCAGGAGCCCAAGCTGGACTAGAATATCCACCCCGAGCATGCGAGCATGCAGTAGGAGAAGGTGCAGGATCTGCTACTGTTGCTGCACCATCCCCACCAGATGCGGACTTTCCGCATCTACTTGGAAAACCAGCCTGGGGTGCTGATCCAAGTGTAAGAGTGTGAATGGGTCAGGACTCCCATCACCGCTTTGCCTGGAACTCGGTGTTCTGCGGGTTCAGCACCACCTGGTTCCCGGCCGAGACTCTGAGGAGGCACTAGGTGTGGACAAAGGCCTCGAAGCTGGGGGTCCTGTGGTTGCTCTGGTGGTTGGCAATGATCTCTACCTTGCGGTGCTGGAGCAAGCCCATGCATGAGTGGTGGCCAGATTGATGCTGATGCCCTGGGCAAGAAGTCCACAGGGAAATGCACTAGGGAGGGAGGTCCTGGCCAAGGCAGGTGGAGAAGTGGCTATGCATTTGAAGCAAACTATTGAGTGAGACCCAGGTGTTGGGACCAGTGTATTAATTTACTTTCTTTCCCTTTCCTGGAAAGCAGTGCTTGTAATCTCAGGATAGGAGGTGAAGGAAGCCCAGTGTGGTGGCATGCACCTTTAATCCCAGCACTCAGGAGGTAGAGGTAGGAGGATCTCTGTGAGTTCAAGGCCAGCCGGGTCTACAGAGCAAGCTCCAGGACAGCTGGTACTAAAAGGGAGACCCTGCCTCAAAAATACCAAAAAAAGGAAAAAACTAAAAAAAAGAGGTGGAGGCAAGAGGATCAAGAGTTTAAGGCAAGCCTCAGCTACATAGTGTTTGAGGCCAGGATAAGCTGCATACAGCCTGTCTTTAAATTAATTATTTAATAAATAAATAATAAATAGGAGCATTAAGACTTAGTTCTGAGGGACTGAAGGGATGGCTCAGCAGTTAAGAGCACTGGCTGCTGTTTGCAGAGGACCAGGGTTCAAGTCCCCGCACCTACATGACAACTTGGCAACCCTCAGTAACTCCAGTTTCAGGGGAATCTGAAACCCTCTCTGACTCCGCAGGCATTGCATGACAAGGGTGCATTTACACACATGCAGGTGGCGATACACTTGTTTGTTTTGTTTTTTATGTGTATGAATGTACTGTCTGCCTGTAGGTTTGTGTACCAGTGTCCTGCAATGCTGCAGAGGTCAGAAGAGGGTGTCGGATTCCCCTGGAACTGGAGTTAAAGATGGTTCTCAGCCACAACGTGGGTGCTGGAGATCAAACCCGGGTCCTCTGCAAGAGCAGTCAGCGCTCTTAACCGCTAGGCCATCTCTACAGCCCAGTGATACACTTGTATACATAAAATAAAAATAATAAAATATTTTTTAAAAGACTTAGTTCTGGCCGGGAGTTGTGGCACACGCCTTTAATCCTAGCACTTGGGAGGCAGAGACAGGCAGATCTCTGTGAGTTCAATGCCAGCCTGGTCTACAAAGTGAGTTCCAGCACAGCTGGAGCTACAGGGAGACCCTGTTTGGAAAAGTCCAAAAAAAAAAAAGACTTAGTAGCCGGGCGTGGTGGCGCACAACTTTAATCCTAGCACTTGGGAGGCAGAGGCAGGCAGATCTTTGTGAGTTCAAGGCCAGCCTGGTCTACAGAGTGAGTTCCAGGACAGCTGGGGCTACAGGGAGACCCTGTCTTGAAAAGACCAAAAAAGGGGCTGGAGAGATGGCTTAGCGGTTAAGAGCGCCAACCACTCTTACAGAGGACCCAGGTTCCATCCCCAGCACCCACATGGCAGCCGAGAACCGTCCAGAACTCCAATTCCAGAACTCCAGTTCCAGGGGAATCTGACACCCTCTTCTGACCTCCACGGCATTGCATGGCACGGGTGCACAGACTTGCATGCAGACAGTACATTCATACACATACAGAAATAAAAATTAATAAAAAAATCTTAAAGAAAAAAAAGACTTAGTTCTGTAATAACAATCCATGAGGAGGGTACCAATTGCTATGCTCACATGTCTCTCAGTTTGTTTGTTTGTTTGTCTGTTTGTTTGTTTGTTTGTTTAAGACAGGGTCACATGTCGTCCCGCTTGGCTTTGAACTCACTATGTAGCCCAAGACTGGCCTTAAAATTTTGATCCTGAGCCAGGCGTGGTGGTGCACACCTTTAATCCTAGCTCTTAGGAGGCAGAGGCAGGCAGATCTTTGTGATTTCAAGGCCAGCCTGGTCTACAGAGTGAGTTCTAGGACAGCCGGGGCTCCAGAGAGACCGTGTCTTGAAAAGACCAAAAAAAAAAAAAAANATATTCCCACTAGTAGTGGTTGAGTGTTCCCTTTTCCCCATACCTCTCCAGCACTTGGTGTCAGTCATAATAGATTTTTCTTGATCTTAGCCAGTCTAAATTTCTGAGAGTAATGGATGAATATCTTAACTTTAAACTGATTTTTTATTTGCACTTCCTTAATGATTGAATGGATGTTGAACACTTCTTAAAGATGTTTTCTCGGCCCTCTCTAATTCCTCACTGGTAAACTCTCTGCTCAGCTCTTGGCTCCATCTATTGAGTGGCGTCAGTTTGTTTTCTTTGTTCTTTTGTTCTGTTTTTTTATTTTTTTTTTTTTTTTTCTTTTTCTTTGTTTTTTTGAGTAGGTCTATATATTCTTGAAAATCAAAATATGCTTTTTCAGATGTATCTGTGGTGAAGAGTTCCTCCCGCCCACTCATGTGGGATTTTTCCTTTACGTTCCCCTTGATTTTGGTTTTCTATCTTTTGATGTACAGAAGCGTTTGAGCTTAATGAGGTCAAAATGTGATTCATTATATTGACACAATTAAATTAATCTTTTGAAGCTGCCTGATTTGTAAGAAGTCCTTTTCCGACGGCGCTATGGCTTGAGTCTGGCGGCCCAAAACTTAATTTTTGTCTCTTAAAAATTTCCCCTTCTATCGCCGTTCAAGTGTCCTGGGGTGTCTACAAAAATTGGGATGTCTTTAATGTCCATCGGGGGAGTTGACTGTTGATACAGGGGTGCGTATAACGGTTAGGAGTATTAATTTCATCATTCTTCGCTACAAATAAAGTATGTGATTCCAATTTTTGCTCGACATCCAATTTGTGCTGAAGTATGCTATCTTTTCTCCTTTGTGTCTTTTTGGCCCCCTTGCAATATATGAGATGGCTGAAAGTTTGTGTACATTGTGTCTTCAAGTTTGGGATCTTGTTGTTGTTCCATTGGTCAACAGGTTCTGTTTTTGTGCAGTATCCAAAGCTAGGCTGTTTTTATGACTAAGCCCTGTAGTATAGTCTATGTGCTTCTTGTATTTTGTATGGGTGCGCGGGGTGGAGTGGTGGGGAAAGGTTTCAGCGATGAAAGTCTGGGGAAGAGTCGAAGCAATACCAGGCCGCTGGGGAGTCGGCTCCGGGCCGCGATGCCGATGAGGGGAGGGTTGATCGGTTCATTGGGCCCCCCATATTGCCGGGGTGTGCCACCACTTTTTTGTGTATTTTAAATTGTTCATAGTTATTTTACTTGAGGATTTTAAGTTTTGTGCTGTGTTTCTTCCAGGTCCGATATGCTGTTGTTCGACTACTAATTGTTCTGCTTCCTCCAGTCTAGTTCTGAGGCTTTTTCCATTGCTTTACTCTTGATTAGATGAGTGCTCAATTTCCTTTTCATTTCACCCAGTGATTTCTTTTTTGTATTTCCACTTCCGACTTCCTTATTGGAGCTTCTCAATCTCTTTCTGTAACTCCTTGCTGTCCCGTGGCTGGTTTCCTTTTTTATCAGTGTTTCCACTTTTTCCTACTCTCTGGAGTTGAATCATTTTTCTCCCTTAAATCTAGTGTCTATTTTCTTACAATTTTTTTTTTTTTTTTTTTTTTTTTTTTTTTTTTTTTTTTTCTCCCCTTAGTTCTTTCTGAAGTTTGTCATTGTCTCCCTCCGAGTTTCCTTCTTGAGTTTTTTCTTCTCTCCCCTTAGTTCTTCTCTGTCTTGTTCTTTATATTCGTTGATTATTTTGAATACATGTCTTGCAAATGTTTCTCTAAGGATCTGTGTCCTACATTTGGGGATCACCCCCAGGGGTAATCCCACTGTAGGAAAATTAAAGTCCACATAGGGTTGGTAAAGCGTGGTGTGGAATTATCCTGCGCCTTCCCCATGTTTTCCCTTCATCATGCCCATGGCATGTGGGCTTTTCCTCCGTCAATCCCTTTTTGGTTGCCTGAATTATTCGGTATGGTCAAACACAAATGCCCTAAAATGCGTAATTCAATCACAGATTCAACTTAATCACGTGTGTTGAGGGCGCTGTTTGCGTTGCTTCTTTTGCCTCCCTCTCAAGAGGCGCTTTTTTTTTTTTTTGTTCTGTTGTTTTTCCCTTTTTTCAATTTTTTTCTTTTTTTGTTTTTTTTTCTTGTTTTTCCCACCCTCTCTCTCTTGTTTATGGAGTGTTACATTTGTCTTGCTGGGTTTCAGGCTTTAATATTTTGTTTATAATTGAAGTCTAACTTCTTCCCTATTTCTGTTCTGAGGTTCTCCAAAAATCCATTTGGACACTCCCCTAAGAAAGTTCACAATTGGTGGGGAGGTTGTGGTTTAATTCTGTGCAGTTAGGTGGTGTGCATGGGTGAAGCTTTAGTGTCAATACTTGACACAATCACTGTGTTTGAGGGAGCCTCAATGGGGGAGATTGTGACCATTGGATTGGCCTGTGGCTCACAACGTGGAGTATTGTCTTGTATGGCGACCAGTGTTTTGGGGGAGCGAAGACCCACAATGTATGGCGGGCAACCCGCAAGTTGTTAGGACTGGGTATTAAGAAAGGCGGTGCTGGGCATGAGCAAGGGACAAGGCCGCGTTGGGACATGCATTCCTCATGGCTTGGGTTCGAGCTGCCTGTGCCTGCCATTTCCTCGCCTGAGTCCTACCCTGGGACCTCCTAAGTGATGAAACGTGTGACCTGGGAGATTATCTGGAAAAAACCTTTCCTCCCCAATGTGTGGTGTCGTCAGGAGTGTTTTTGTCACAGCAATGAACACAAACATGTGGAGATCTAATGTGGGCCTGGGAAGTTCCCTGATCTAAGCTTGTCGCACGTAAGATCAGACTCTACTTTACATACCCAGAAGAAACCAAAGCTTCCTTATCAGAAAATGCTCCCAGAAAAACAAATGAAGAATGGTGTCCATCTTTGTGTGATGTGTTGTGAGTGTATACGTTCCTCATGTTAGGATTGGTGCAACCCAGTAACGTGCAATCTGCCGAGGTTCAGAAGAGGTGCTCGATTCCCCTGGAACTGGAGTTAAAATGGTTCTTAAGAAGCCATGTGGGGTGCGGGAATCGAACCCAGGTCCTCTGCAAGAGCAAGTCGGTATGCTCTTAACCAGGGAAGGACCCCTCTCCTTCTCCATGCCCTCTTTCATTTTTTTAGTAAATATAATACCACATTAAAATCTTTGATGCTAGTTAAAAAAAGTACATTTACGTGCTTTTCTACATTCTAATTTTTTTAAAAAGTATTTAAGAGGAAGGGCTGGAGAATGGCCTAGTGGTTAGAGCGCCCGACCACTCTTACAAAGGACCCGGGTTTCGAAATCCACCAGCACCCCACATGGTGGCCGAAATCGTTTCTGAAACGTCCAATTCCAGGAGAAACTCCAGGTGTCCAGGGGAATCCCGTGACCCTCTTCTGACTCAATCCCCGCGGCAGTTGCAACGACGATGGTGCACCGAAACTGCATGCAGATTAGATACATTCATTACACCATAACAGAATAAATAAAGATTGAAGAAAAAGTTTTAAAAAAAAGTAATAGGAGCAAAAGCCAGTAAGTAGCATTCCTACATGCCTGTTCCTTTAGCTCCTGCCTCCAGGTTCCTCTGCCCTGAGTCCTTCCTTGAGTTCCTGCTGTGTAGTGATGAACTGTGACCCAAGAGATGTAAGCTAAATAAACCCTTCCCCCTCCAAAGTGGTGTTGGTCAGAGTGTTGGTTTCACAGCAATGGAAGAAAACAGAAGCATAAATTGGGTACAAACTAGTATTAGAGGGGTATTAAGCTGTGACAGGCTTGCCCTTGGTATTTGAGCGAGGATTGTGAAGCCTTTGGAAACTTTGGCCTGGAAAACCATTGAATGCCTTGGAGTTTTGTTGCTGTGGAACTTGGTGCAGTTATGCTGAAAAAGCTGTAGACAATGGAGGCCTTGAGCTTGTGAAGCTCAAAAGCAAGCAAAGGCCATCAGGGCTCTTTTTCTTTGTGCTCATTTGAGACCAGGTCTCCCTGTAGCCTCCAGCTGTCCTGGAACTCACTCTAGACCAGGCTGGCCTTGAACTCACAAAGGTCATCGCTTTGCCTCTGTCGCATCCAGGTCTAGGATTAAAAGGCGTGCACCACCACACCCAGCAAGGGGCCCTTTGTATGATATTGAGAATCTGTGGTTCTGGTCAGATGGGCTGAAGAATCAGGCGTGTAAGTTAACAATGACCAGAACCTGAAGTAATCCTTTCTTGTACTGGGACCAGTTGATGTCTGGTTACTGGATGAAGAACTCAGTTGTAAGAGACCAGCATTTCACTGGTGGAATCTTCTGGGAAGAATTTCAGATGTCACCATAGAGGTAAGGCACTAGATGATACCTGAAGTCGTAGGGCCTAACCACTCCATTCCAAGCAGCAGAGCAGCGACTTGGTAATGTGGGTTAAGTAGATCTCCTATATTTGTTCTGGAGTTGAAAGCCATAAATGGTCACAGATTGCTCGTCAATCGGGTGCAACACACCTGCCGGCAGACAGACATCATACACATACAGAAATAAAATTAAAAAAAATATTTAAAGGGTCACAGAGAACAGCTGAGGACCTGGCACTATGAGAGCCAGGAAAGCCATTGATCAAAGTGCGGCTTGGTTGTCAGTGAAAACCCCAGGATTCCAGGGTCCCTCGCAAGAGCAGATCAGTGCCGCTTAACCACAGATCAAGATAGAGCACAGGTTCATTTCAGGGCAGTGCGCCACGTTGGATTAAGTTTTTATTGTTTTTTTTTATTAGGAAAAGACTTCCTAAATCAGACAGCAGCTGCACAAGAATTAAGGTCGACAATTGACAAATGGGACCTCATTAAACTCAAAAGCTTCTGTACATCAAAAGAAACAATCAAGGAAGTGAAGAGAAATCCCACAGAGTGGGAGGAAACCTTCACTGCAGATACATCTGACAAAGCATTGATTTCCAGAATATATAAACTACTCAAAAAACAAAGAAGAAAGAAAACAAATGACCCACTCAATAGATGGAGCAAAGAGCTGAACAGAGACTTCACCAGTGAGGAATTAGAGATGGCTGAGAAACATCTTAAGAAGTGTTCAACATCATTAATCATTAAGGAAATGCAAATAAAAACCAGTTTAAGATATCATCTTACTCCAATAAGACTGGCTAAGATCAAGAAAACAAACGACACCAAGTGCTGGAGAGGTTGTGAGGAAAGAGGAACACTCATCCACTTCTGGTGGGAATGTAAACTCGTACAGACACTATGGAAAGCAATGTGGAGAAACCTTGGAAGACTTGGAATGAACTTGCCACCTGACCCAGCCATATCTCTCCTGGGCATGTACCCACAAGACTCATCTTACCACAGAGATGCATGAACAGCCATGTTTATTGCAGCTCTCTTCACAATAGCAAGGAGCTGGAACCAACCCAAGTGCCCCTTAACTGACAAGTGTATAGAGAAAATGTGGTACATCTACACAATGGAGTTCTATGCCATGGTAAAGAAAGATGACATCGTGAGCTTCGCAGGTAAATGGATGGAACTAGAAGATATTATGTTAAGTGAAGTAACACAGTCCCAGAAAAACAAATGATGAATGGTATCCCTCATCTGTGGATGCTAGTGCCAATTACCTAGTTGTAAGTATTTCCTGTGCATGACCCCTTGAGCTTTTGTCCAAGTAGGTGGGAGTGATGCATATTGGAAACAACAACAACAGAAAGGACTGCATCAAAGAACTGACTGAAACAGTGAACTTCTGCTCAAAACAGTCAACATCTACATGGAGAATCTTGAGAAAGACTGAGAGAGAGATGAAAAGCATGTTTGGCAGAACGCATGAACTCTGGTGGAGTGGGGAGGCAGGGTGGGGGACATGGGTCTAGATATGATTAGTAACATAATCTTGTACAAAAAAATATATAATAAAAAAATTTTTTAAAAAGCACATAGAACTCCAAACAGACAAAATCAGAAAAGAAACTCCCCACACCATATCATAGTTAAAATGCTAGATGCCCCAAACAAAGACAAAATTCTGAAAGCCACAAGAGAAAATTAACAAGTTACATATAAGGGAAAAGCAATCAGAATTACAACTGACTTCTTAGTGTAAACTATGAAAGCAAGAAGAACGTGGAGCAAAGCATTCCCAGTGTTAAAGGACTACAGATGCTGGGTGTGGTGGCACACACCTTTAATCCTAGCACTTGGGAGGCAGAGGCAGGTGGATCTTTATGAGTTCAAGGCCATCCTGGTCTACAGAGTGAGTTCCAGGACAGCTGGGACTACAGGAAGACCCTGTTTTGAAAAGACAAAAAAAAAATTAATTAAAAATAAATAAATAAATAAGTAAATAAATAACTACAGATGCCAACCCAGGTTACTATACCCGGCAAAAATGTCGATTATAGTTGAAGGAGAGTGAAAAATCTTTCATGACATAAACAAGATGATAGGATATATGTTTGGAAAACCAACCCTTCAGAAAATACTTGACCGAATTCAAAGGACAGAAGAGAGGAGCAACTATCCGCAGGCACCTAGAAAGAGAGCTTAATAAAAACATAACTGCAGGCTGGAGAGATATGCTAGCAGTTAAGAGCCGACTCCTCTTGCAAGAGGACCCAGGTTCCTCCGCAGCAACCACATGGCGGCCGAGAACCGGTTGAAACTCCAGTTCCCAGGAAACTCCAGTTCCAGGGAATCCCGAAGCCCTCTTCTGATCTCCGGGTGCATTGCAAAAGTCATGGTGCACCAGACTTGCAAATGCAGACAGTACATTCCAAAACACATACAGAAATAATAAGAAAAAAGTTAAGAAAAAAAAAACATAACTGCAGAAGTAGAAACTTATACTAAAAATGCAAATGGATAAATAAGGTGAAAGGAAGCAATACATCTTTCAGTTATAACCTAGGGAATATTAAGGATCTAAACTCCCCAATCAAAAAGACATAGACTGGAGATTGGATTAGGAAAGTCAGAACCAAAAAAAAAAAGGAAACGGACCCATCCTATATGCTGGCTACAAGAAACCCATCTCAACTCCAAGGATAGGCAACCAACTAATGGTGAAGGGATGGAAAAAATATTCCAAGCAAAATGGTATCAAAAAGAAAGGAAAGGTGGGCTGGAAGAGATGGCTCAGTGGTTTAAAGAAGCTCTGACTGCTCTTGCAGAGGACCCTGGTTCTAATTCCCTAGCATCCACATGGCAACTAAGAACCATTTTTAACTCAAGCTCCAGGGGAAACCCATGTCCCTTCTCTGACCATTCCGCAGCTTGCAACAATATGGGGTTGCACCAAACCTCATGCAGACAGTACACTCATACATAAAAAATAATAAAAAAATAATTTTAAAAAAGAAAAGAAGGTACAAAGGAAGATAACCAGAGATTACAGATAAAAAATAAAACAAAAAAAAAAAAAAATCAGAAAAGACAAAGAAGGCCAATACATCTTTATCAAAGGAACAATTACCAATGAAGATTTCACAATCATGTATATGCACTCAAACTCTGGTGCACCAAACCTTTTTAAAGAAAATTCCCCCAGGATCTCAAGGCACAGGTTAACCTCAGCACACTAATAATAGGGGACTTCAGTACCCACTAAGTCCTTTGGACAA
>VZQC01012516.1:11113-47388 GCA_009823505.1 Rhizomys pruinosus
ATATATATGCAGGGTGTGGAGGTATGGAGGTACACACAATCTCATGCTGGGGAGGCCAGGCTGGCAGATCCCTGGCACTCACTGGACAGCCAGTCTAGCTTACCTGGGGAGTGCCAGACCAGTTGGAGAGCCTGTCTCAAAAAAGCACAGTGGAGCCAGGCAAGGTGGCACACCCCTTTAATCCCAGCATTTGGGAATCAGGGGCAGGCAGAGTTCTGTGAGTTCAAGGCCAGCCTGGTCTACATAGTGAGCTCCAGGCCAGTTGGGGATACAGGGAGACCCTGTCTCAAAAAGACCCAAAAAAAAAAAAAGAAATTTTGGTTGGTTTATTGTTTACTTCTTCAATACCTTAGATAATTTTCTAGTTCTTAGTTATATGCATTGCTGATAACATGATATTGAGTCTCTAACTGTAATTGTTCACATGATTATCCATTCAACTCCATCACTTTTTGCCTTATGTGTTTTGAGGCATGCTGTTTGGAAGATACACATTTAGTATTCTGATACAAATTTGGTAGATTGTTTTGAGTAGGGCTGTGTATTAAACAGGAATCCTTGTGCAACCAAGGCAAGCGCTGTACCACTGAACTACAGAATCAGCCTGATATTTTATTATTATTGAATCTTTATTGAATAATTTTTTCACAGGAAGTCTGCTTTTTATAATATCCATATGAAGTGTTTTTGACCATGGTGTCTTCAAATACTTCTTTTTTCTCTCCTACATAGTCTCTTAAAAGATTTTTGTCATAGTTTCAAAACTCACTGATATTTTGTTCTCTTTCTGACTTCCTTTTTGCTTCACAGTTCAGTTAAATTCAGGATTGGGTACACTTTAATGATCTGTCCTTAATTTCACTGGTTCTATCATCTGCCATCACCAGTCAAACATTAAGCCCACCTATTGAACTTTTTATATTTCAGTTCTATGATGTCAATTTGACTCCTTTTTATAACTTCTATTTTTATGATGGTTGCTTTAGAAACCTTGTCAGATAATGTGAAGAAAAGATCTGATTCATCTTGGTGTTGTTATCAGAGGATTGTCTTTTTTCTCATTCATGCTGTAATTTTCCTGGTCATTAACATGACAAAAGATTGCTTATTATATTGTAGACATTGTAGATATTATGAGAGACTGGAGTCTATTTAATCACTTCTTTTTATAAAGCAATCACCTGTTCAAATGTACTGTGAGTACAGTTTGCTGTGCATGTTCGACTTCCCTCTTTACCCTACCAACTTGATGTGAGCACTTCTCATTTTATGCAAGTGGAGTACAAGCTTCTTCCCTGGTCCATTTGATCTGATCTTAGTGAAAGCAGGCCAAAGACTCATCCATCTTAATCTGTGTTGGATATAAACTCAGTTCTCCACTGGAGCCCCTCACAACATTCTTTGCAAAAGGATGGAAGCTTACTGTCTACCTACTACACTGATACCAGGAAAGGAAAATAACAACAAGCCTTGCACTCCACCATTCCATTTATTTACAGTGATTCTAGATGAAGATAGAATCTTATCTTCCTATTGGGCCCAGTAAGCATTAACGTTTGGGGGGGGGGGACATGAATGAAGTAAATATTAGCTCCAATTTGTACTACATTGGTGCAGTCTTGTTGATCTTGCATAAAAATGTAGCTTAGCTCACTGCTACATCCTATTATTGCCACTCTAACTAAGGAAAAATTTCACCTGCAACATTCATGCAGGGGATGGCAGACTTAGATCATCTTTAGCCCTGCCAACAGTATGTTAGCAGTAGATTTTCAAGTGCCTCCTTGTTATCAGGGCTGAGATACATGTTCAAATGTAAACCTGTTAACATCTCAGTTCAAGGAAACTAAAGCACTGTCAGATTCCACCAGGTGACAAATAAAATATTAGCTCCCAGGTAAAACCCACTCAGCCTTAATTCAGGAAGGAATAAAGAAAATGTAGTGCAGGGAGAAGAACAAAGATCATCCCCCTACCAAGCTCCTCTGAAATCTTTAACGTAAAGGACTTTTTATTTTTCAATTAGTATTTGGCTTGCATAGTGCCAAAAGGTATGTTGGTAGGCTATACATTTTCAAATCCATTTGCTGGGGAAAAGTACTAATTTATTTTGATGCTTTAACTAACTGTGGTTATTGATTTTGATTTACAAGCCTCTGGTGAGCCATACTCAGGATCTATGGGAAGTAATAAGGAATAAGTGAAGTAATAAGGAACCTCAGAGAGGTCACAAACATGATGTTCTTTGAGCTACAACATACCTAGGCAACACAACTTTTTGTTCTGTCTTTCATAGTTTTCCATTTTTTGTTTGTTATGTTACATCCAATGATATAAAAACATATACAATCTGAATTTTAAGTGATATGTCAACTTGTATCATTTGAATTCATTTTTCTCTTGGATAACATTTTAAGTATTCTTTTTTTGGGGGGGGGTCTTTTCAAGACAGGGTCTCCCTGTAGTCCCAGCTGTCCTGGAACTCACTCTGTAGACCAGGTTGGCCTTGAACTCACAAAGATCTGCCTGCCTCTACCTCCCGAGTGCTAGGATTAAAGGCATGCACAATCACACCAGGCTTTTTTTTTTTTCTTCATTTTAAGTAGTCTTAAAAATCAAGTTGACAGTAGAATGTCTATTTGTGTGAGTAAAACTTGATGCAAAAGGTCAATGTTTCCAGGGCTGGAGAGATGGCTCAGCGGTTAAGCAGGCCAACTGCTCCTGCAGAAGACCCAGGTTCAATTACCAGCACCCACATGGTGGCTAAGAACCGTCTTTAATTCCAGTTCCAGGGGAATCTGACACCTCTTCTGACCTCTGCGGCATTGCACAACACAGGTTCACCAACCTACATGCAGACAGTACACTCATACACATAAAAAAAAATTTAAAAGGTCAATGTTTCTAGCATTTTTCCTGGAATATCCCCTAAAAATATCAAAACATTTCTTTTTATCTCCATGTCTTCTAAATATTTTTAAGTAGCTGCAAAGGACTGATATGGTAAAACATTTTACGAGTATAATCATCTAAAAATAGTTGAATCTATAGCTGAGAAAGAGAAAATAAGCAATCATAAGTAGTCCAATCTAGTAGTTAGATGGATAAGCTTTCTCTAGAAATAATGAAGAAACTGGGTTCATGCAACAGATTTCAAAGAAATATGTGAAGAAATGTCAACTTGTAACACTTTAAATATCTTCAAATTAAAATGATACAAAAGCATCAGTTAAAAAGAAAACCCAGTAGTATGTATAAGGTTCAGTGGGTAAAGAGCTTCCTTTTCAAGCATGAAGACCTGAGCTTGGATGCCCAGTACCCAAATAAACAATGGTTGTGACAACACGAATACAGGAGAGGCTCAGAAAGTCACAGGCTTAGCTGGGGAGCTATTGGCAATTGGTGACTGCCAGGGAAAGATGAGTCAGATTTCTTCAGGGATGACACCCTTTGATAGGGCCCTCATGGTCTAAGAGATAGCCTTTTATACATGCAGTACTATGTGGACACAATCTTTTAAAATATTTATCTATTTGTTTTAGTTTGTATGTATGAGTGCATTGCCTATACAAACATAAGTGCACCCATGTCATGCGATGCCCACGGAGGTCAGAAGAAGGCATTGGATTCCCCTGGTACTGGAGTTAATAGTGATCGTTAGCTGCCATGTGGGTGCTGGGAATGGAACCTGGTTCTTCTTCAGGGAATGTGTGTGGAAGAGAACAGAAGAGGTGTTGGAAAGGATGGAGTGGGGTGGATTTGATCAAGACACCTTTTTTGCATCTATGAAATTATCAAACAACAAAAATAAAAAATCAACAAAAAAATTATAAAAAGAAAAAATGAAACAAATTGACATTTTATAGCTAGAAAAAAGAAAAGGAAAAGAGAAGAGAATAGAAAAGGAAAAGAAAAGAAAAGAAAAGAAAAGAAAAGAAAAGAAAAGAAAAGAAAAGAAAAGAAAAGAAAAGAAAAGAAAAGAAAAGAAAAGAAAAGAAAAGAAAAGAGNCAAAGAACGAATGGTATCCTTCATTCTGTGGATGCTAGTGCCATTACCCCCAGTTGTAAGTATTTCTTGTGTAGGGGCCCCTGAGCTTTTGTACAAAGCAGTCGGGCATAATGCATTTTGGAAACAAGCAACAACAAAAGACTGCATCAAAGAACATGACCTGAAACAGTGAACTTCTGCTCAAAACTCACTTCCCCATGAAAATATTGAAGAAAGACTAAGAGATGGAAAGCATGTTTGGCAAATGCATGAGCTCTGGCGGGGTGGGGGAAATGAGCAGGAACACGGGTCTAGATTTGTTAAAAAATAAATGAATAAATAAAAAAAATGAAAACAAATGATACAAGTGCTGGGAGAAGTTGTGGGGAAAAAGGGAACACTCATCCACTGTTGGTGGGAATGTAACTTAGTAGCCACTAGGAAAGCAGTGTGGAGAACCCTTGGAAGACTTGGAATGAACTTGCCACCACCCAAGCCATACCTCTCCTGAGCATGTACCCAAAAGACTCACCACAGAGATACATGCACGGCCAATGTTTATTGCAGCTCTCTTCACAATCAGAACGGAGCTGGAACCACCTAAATGCCCCTCAACATGACGAGTGAATGAAGAAAATGTGGTACATCTCACAATGGAGAATCTATGCAGCTGTAAAGAAAGACGACATTCTCAAACTTTGCAGGAAAATGGCTGGAGCTAGAGGACATTCATGCTGAGTGAAGTAACACAGTCCCCAGAAAAACAAACACGAATGGTTTCCATCATCTGTGGATGCCCTAGTGCCAATTACCTAGATGTAAGTATTTCTTGTGAAGGAGACCCCTGAGCTTTGTCCAAAGCAGTTGTTCGTAATGCATATCGGAAACAACAACAACAACAACAACATGAAAGGACTGCATCAAAAGAACTGACTGAAACCAGTGAACTTCTGGCTCAAAAACAGTCAAACTTCCTCATGGAGAAATATTGGGAAAGACTGAGAAGATGAAAACATGTTTGGTCAGAATGCATGAGCTCTGGCGGGGTGGGAGAATGGGGCGGGAACACGGCGTCAGATTTGTTAAAAAATATAATAAATTTATGTGAAAAAAATATCTATATAAATCTAATTGCTTGTGCTTTCATTAGTAGGATTGAAAGGTTTATTCCTGGACAAACTGTCAGCCATGAAATGAAACAGCCATAATTGATCAGAGTTAAAGACAAACAGCTCCAGAGAATAAGAGACTGTTTTGCTTCTCATCACCTGTGCCCCTTTTTCTAACCTTAGGGAACAATCTGTGGAAAGAGGGGGTGTGGTAGAACATAAGGGCTGCCGATTGGGGTGAATGGTGAAACTAACAGCAATATAGTCTGGACACTCATTTTTTTTTTTTCTTTTGTTAATTATGACAGGGTCTTTGTGTGAAACCCATGAGCTGTGTGGGTTGACCAACTGCTTGCAAATTGGTTTTACATTGAAGATGGCTTGTATTCATAAATTATCAATACTTTATTGTTAAAAATGAAAAAAAAAAAACTGAGAGAAAGATGCAGGACAGTTATGGCAGAATGCATGATCTGGGATGGTGTGGGGTGGGGTGGGGTGAAGGGAAAGGGAAATATGCCTGAACTGAATTGGAAAATGATGTATGAAATACACAAAGCAACAATAAAAAATGAAAATTAAAAAAATAATAAATCCCTGTACCTCAGTTTATCATAGGTAATATGGAGAAAATGATATTTACTTTCTAGAGGTTTTATCATATTGGTGGAAGGGAAGCATTGTTTTTCTAACAATGTGGCAGAGGTGAGTGAGCACTGAGCTCTGCGTGCCAGGAAGACACAGGCCCACAGACACAGATCTGTCTTTCTGAACATGGCTCTTTCTGAATAAAGGTGGTGGGATGCATTTTGGAGGACACATAGAAATTTCTGTTACAGTCCCTCTGTTCAGCAAACACACACACACATATACACACACACACACACACACAAGACAACATCAATAAGTATTAATCTGTATTGGTTCCAACTGACGCTCTAATGAAGTACCAAAAATTTGGAGAATTAAGACAACAGAAATTAGTTTACTTACAGTTTTGAGATCAGAAGTTCACTATAATCTTCAAAGGGCTCAAATCAAGGTGGCTTCTGGAATCTGGAGGATGGAACCTGTTTCCAAGTCTTTTCTACTTTCTGGGGTCATTTGCTTTCCCTGGCTTCCGTCTTCAAAGCTCTGTCTTCCCCCCCCCCGCCCCCCCGCACCCCCCCACACCAACCTCCTCCTGCGTGTAAGATCTCCTCTGATAACCTTGGGCCCACCTATGTCACCCACACTTATCTTCTGCTCCCAAGGTCTTTATTGACTTACATCTATAAAAATACTTTTGGTTGGGGCTGGAGAGATGGTTCAGCAGTTAAGACCATTTGCTGCTCTTGGAGGGAACCTGGGTTTGGTTTCAAGCACCAGAATGGAAGCCACCAAGTTTCCATAAGTCTAGTTCCAGGTGATTCGATGCCCTCTACTGATGACTGGGAGCACTGCACACATGCAGTATACCTACATATACGTAGGCAAAACACTCATCCATATATAAAATTAAAAACTTTTTCACTATAAAATGACATATTTATAGGTTTCTAAGGTTACAGTGTGGACTTGTTACAATGTTTTAACTTCTACAAGACACTAAACTTTTCAAAATCTGGTATTTTCTCTTGTATTATTAATACTTCACAGATTAATTGTATTACTAATACTTCACAGATTAATCAATAAAATATGTTAGTAGATAAATCACAAGGATTAAGGAATCTTCAGAATTAGTTATTTAGCAATTCAGCCCTGAGTTTCATTAACTGGAAGTTCTTCCTTTGAGCCTTTCTCTTAACTAATTCAGGCAAAATCACGGAACCTCACATCCTCAAATACTTTTATATTAGTGCTTGTGAAGCCTCCGCCATGGATTCTCCCACTGTGGAGTCTCCTTTCTCTTTGTGGTGAGGAAACAAACCATTTTCCCATGCTGAGGACTTTCCCCTTCCATTTTTCTCCTCTGTACTTGTCCACAGGACAGAGTGAACTGCTTCCATATCACTGCGGTTTGGCTCAGCAACATGTCCTGTCGGAGTCTGACTGTGGCTCTGTGTAATCAAAAATTTGTCCACCTCTATCTATGTGTGCATATTTCAGATGGCTTGTTCTAATATCTACTAACTAAATGGGGAACGACTTTTAACATCAAGACCAGCTCTTATATAGGGATGTAAATGTGACTTTGGCTATTTCTGTCATGTCTTCTTTCTGATTATGTTAATAGTGGGGAATTTATGGTTTTGGTCTACTTCAAAGCAGGGGCTGTCTGGTAACATGACCCAATTGACTGAAAAGCTTATTTGTTCCTGTTCTTCATTTGACTTCTTATAAATCCAGACTGGAGACACAATGTGACAGGCTGCCTCCGCCCTGTCACCATGGTTTCACAGTCATAATGCACTGTATCACTTTTTGAACCGTAATACAAAACAAGTAGTTTATCTTGAAAGTTCTTCTTGTCCGATATCTGGCCACATCAGTGCAAAAGCACCAAAACAATGTTAGAGCAGTGACTTCTTGAGATCAAGACCTTTCAGTCACAGAGACTGGCACACTGGTACCCAAACAGCACTTTCTCAACAAAAGTGTCGATGTTTCTCTGATGATCTGGTAGCTGTTTTGATATAGATTGAATTTGATAATCATTTGAAAATAATTTGTTCATTGTAAAATTTACCTATAACTGTTTATTTTATTGATCTGGAAACTGGCAGATACGTTGAAGGTAAACTATGTGCCAGGGAGCTAGTTTCTATTTAAGAGATCAGAAGAATTAAAGGGACAATGCCTATAAAGAAATCTCATTTATAGTGAATGCCCAATTAAAAGCCTGAATTGTCTTCAGTAAGTAAGTGGTATATAAGTAAAAATCATAATTCTAATTATCTGCTATGGTTAAAAAATAGGAAATTCTATTTTAAGTTTCTTTTCCTATTATAATGTTATTGTTAAGTTAGTTTTCTCGTTAATAGAGAATTATGCATTCTGTGTAGTATTTTCAAGTTTTCATTTTATAATCTTTAATTTTTGCTCTGATTACAAAAAAAGCCATCAAAGCCCATTATAGAAAATGATGGGAGAAAATAACAGAATACTATGAGAGACAAATCCCTAGACTACCAAGATAATATTGCTGTTAATTTCTTGGTGACCTTTCTATAGCGATAGAAGTGCATTTGAACTCTTTCTTTCAATACGTGATATTATTGAAATTGTGTTGTGTTTTGAGCCCTCTTTTTAGTTTATTCAGCATTATATCCGAGTTATTTTTCCTGCTGTGAAATATTACATAGGGACATTTTTTTTCCTGGTGTAGTTCTTTAATGTGGCAGCACATGGTGACATTGATATTATTTAAGTCCTCTCTTCTCTGACATCTGGGTTGAATACCCATGCACATAATCTTGTGTCTCACAGTTTAACAGGTGTGAATTTCTGCATGTGGAGTAAATGGTTCCAAGGTTGAGGCTGTCTCAAGGGATTTGGTAAACATCATTAGCACTTTTCTCCCCAAACATGCTGCTGGTTTTCTATAAGAATTATCAGGATGTGGGAGGTTTCACGGTGTTTTAGATTTGCTATTGCTAAATATTAGTATTTTTAAAAGGTGACCAATTTGGTAGAATAATTCATTAAGCTTCCAGTGATTTATAATAGAGTACAGCTAAAAACCATGTGGATCCTAAGGGAGGGTCAATTTCTAGGAGTCTGAAATCTGAAGAGTTTCCTGAACAAAATGGTAGGTGTATCAGTTATGCTTCTTTTTGCCAAGACAGAATATCTGACAAAAGCAATTTAAGGGAAGCAAGGTTTATTCTGGCTCACAGGTTGACAGGACAGTCCAACCTGATGGGGAAGGCAAGGCAGCAGGAAGAGGAAGGAACTGATCACTGTGAGTGCACCTTGAAGTAGGAAGAGATGACTGCTGAGGTTGCAGCCGGGAAGTAAGAAGAGATGACTGCTGGGGTTGCAGCCAGGAAGTAGGAAGAGATGACTGCTGGGGTTGCAGCCAGGAAGTAAGAAGAGATGACTGCTGGGGCTGCAGCCAGGAAGTAGGAAGAGATGACTGCTGGGGTTGCAGCCAGGAAGTAGGAAGAGATGACTGCTGGGGTTGCAGCCAGGAAGTAGGAAGAGATGACTGCTGGGGCTGCAGCCAGGAAGGAGGAAGAGATGACTGCTGGGGTTGCAGCCAGGAAGTAGGAAGAGATGACTGCTGGGGCTGCAGCCAGGAAGTAGGAAGAGATGACTGCTGGGGTTGCAGCCAGGAAGTAGGAAGAGATGACTGCTGGGGCTGCAGCCAGGAAGGAGGAAGAGATGACTGCTGGGGTTGCAGCCAGGAAGTAGGAAGAGATGACTGCTGGGGCTGCAGCCAGGAAGGAGGAAGAGATGACTGCTGGGGTTGCAGCCAGGAAGTAGGAAGAGATGACTGCTGGGGCTGCAGCCAGGAAGGAGGAAGAGATGACTGCTGGGGTTGCAGCCAGGAAGTAGGAAGAGATGACTGCTGGGGCTGCAGCCAGGAAGGAGGAAGAGATGACTGCTGGGGTTGCAGCCAGGAAGTAGGAAGAGATGACTGCTGGGGCTGCAGCCAGGAAGGAGGAAGAGATGACTGCTGGGGTTGCAGCCAGGAAGTAGGAAGAGATGACTGCTGGGGCTGCAGCCAGGAAGGAGGAAGAGATGACTGCTGGGGTTGCAGCCAGGAAGTAGGAAGAGATGACTGCTGGGGCTGCAGCCAGGAAGGAGGAAGAGATGACTGCTGGGGTTGCAGCCAGGAAGTAGGAAGAGATGACTGCTGGGGCTGCAGCCAGGAAGGAGGAAGAGATGACTGCTGGGGTTGCAGCCAGGAAGTAGGAAGAGATGACTGCTGGGGCTGCAGCCAGGAAGGAGGAAGAGATGACTGCTGGGGTTGCAGCCAGGAAGGAGGAAGAGATGACTGCTGGGGTTGCAGCCAGGAAGGAGGAAGAGATGACTGCTGGGGTTGCAGCCAGGAAGGAGGAAGAGATGACTGCTGGGGTTGCAGCCAGGAAGGAGGAAGAGATGACTGCTGGGGTTGCAGCCAGGAAGGAGGAAGAGATGACTGCTGGGGTTGCAGCCAGGAAGGAGGAAGAGATGACTGCTGGGGTTGCAGCCAGGAAGGAGGAAGAGATGACTGCTGGGGTTGCAGCCAGGAAGGAGGAAGAGATGACTGCTGGGGTTGCAGCCAGGAAGGAGGAAGAGATGGCTGCTGGGGTTGCAGCCAGGAAGGAGGAAGAGATGACTGCTGGGGTTGCATCCAGGAAGGAGGAAAAGATGACTGCTGAGGTTGCAGCCAGGAAGGAGGAAGAGTTGACTGCTGAGGTTGCAGTCAGGAAGGAGGAAAAGATGACTGCTGGGGTTGCAGCCAGGAAGTAGGAAGAGATGACTGCTGGGGCTGCAGCCAGGAAGGAGGAAGAGATGACTGCTAGGGTTGTAGCCAGGAAGTAGGAAGAGATGACTGCTGGGGCCGCAGCCAGGAAGGAGGAAGAGATGACTGCTGAGGTTGCAGCCGGGAAGGAGGAAGAGATGACTGCTGGGGTTGCAGCCAGGAAGTAGGAAGAGATGACTGCTGGGGCTGCAGCCAGGAAGGAGGAAGAGATGACTGCTAGGGTTCCAGAGATTGGTCAGAGGGTAAGAAGTTTGTTTGTCAAGCATGAGGACCTGGGTTTGGATCCTCAGCACCCATATACAAAACCAGACATGGAAGCATGTATCTGTCACCCCAGCATGGGGTGTGGAGACAAGTGGATCCCAGGGTCTCGCTGGCCAGCCAGTTTAGCTCAATCAGGAAGCTCTATGAGATGCTCTGTCTCAAAAGGTACAGTGGAGAGTAATTGGGAAGATATCTGATGCTAACCTCTGATCTGCACACCTGTGGATGTGTCAACATACATACCATACTCAAATAAATAAATAAATAAATAAATAAATAAATAAATAAATAAATAGAATGCCTGTGCCCAGCTCACTCTATTTTTTTCTTTGGTCTGGTCCTCCATGGGATTCTAATCTAATCAAGTTGGCATGAATATCAACCATCACGTCAGGTCTAGACGCTTTGAAAACCTAGAAAGAATTGTTACTTCTTATGTAAAGATACCCTAGTTTTGTTGTTTTTATTGTTGTTGTTTTTTTTATTTAGTTTTGTTCTGTTTTTGAGACAGGGTGTCTCTGTAGTCCCAACTGGCCTGGAACTTGCTATGTAGAGCATTGATTTGGGGATATTAATTCATCAGGAAAAAATGATGCAGAACATCTTTCTGTTTAAATGCCCAACTCTTCCAGTTTATCCATAACTGTCTTCCTGTCTATGAAACATTGCATAGGTATATTGTAGGTAATTTTTCTTCTAAAATCTACATACAAGATCTATATCTACTGAAAATTCAGAAGATAGACGATCTGGATTTTATCATGGTATTGTGGCATCTACTATTATAAAATTTAACACCAGTGTATTGGAGTTATTATTTCCTTAAACAGACTAAAACTTAATGGTTGTATTATACATGGGGGAGGGAGTAAGAACAAAGAGCTGAGAGAAGTCCAAGCTTCAGTTTTGCCTGAAGGAAGTGCTTTCCAACAGGAGAAATGATGTGTCTCCTCTCTCCTCACTCCTCTTCCCACTTCATTTTTCTTCCCAGCACAGAGCAAGAAGAAAAACAAGAGAAGACGTCTCCCAGTGGTGGCCTGTGGTGACCCTCTGCTGGCTGGCAGGCCTGCATTCCACTTGGCCTGATGGGAAAACAGCATCAGGCACAGACTCAGGAATGTCATTGGCTGTCACAGACTACTGCATAAATGGTGTCAGCACACAACCTTGGACTTGATTTTTTTCTTGTCCTGGGAGGGGTCTTTGGTGTCAGCTCCAGTGTGGGATCTCTCTTTGTGGTCATTCATCCTTCTTTGAGTTCTCCCAAAGACTCATCGTACAGAGGCAATATCCATATTTTCATTCTCTCTCCGCTTTCTAATCTGTATATGGTCCTCAGCATCATTTAACACATAAATTCCTTAGCAGTTATTGTTTGGATACTCTCCAGTAATTTTTTTCATTCCATGCCTTGACGTGTTAATGTTTTATGAGTAAGACAGTGGAACACAATCACCCATGCTAGTATAAACCCCAAACAAATGTTACACTTGTTAATAAAAACCACAAACAAATCTGTATAAAATGATGAATAGTGTGACTGCTTTCAGGGTGATGGGCATGGTGTTATGGGATTATTTCACATATTTTACTCAGGAGGAAAATTAGGTAACAACCAGAATATTGGGAAAAGAAGATTTTGAAACCTGACGGACTGAAGGAGGAAGTATCTTTATACAAAGAACAGAGAAAGGTGAAGGGGGCTCTACTGAAGCTGGGGTGCAATCAGTGGAAGCAGAGTCTTCAGCAGAGGGTGATGGTAGGATTAATTTTGCTTTAACATATTTTGTTATTTTTATTTTATGTGTATGAGTGAATTGCCTGCATGTGTGTAAGTGCATCTGTGTTGTGAAATGCCCACGGAGGACAGAAGAGAACATAGGATCCCCTGGAACTGGATGCTTGTTAGCTGTCATGTCAGTGCTGGGATTCAAACCCAGGTCCTCTGCAAGAACAGCAGATTCTCTTAATTGCTGAGCCATCTCTCCAGTCCCTTCAAACTTTTTTGAAACTGACATAATAAAGTCTTGTGGGCTTGTTAACATTTTTCAACCTGTGGCTAATTGCATTTCATGTGTAAACCACTGCTTATCTTCTTACTTATATTTATTTGAAGTAAGTCTCACACATTTATAAACACATCATTAAGTGTATTTCCAAAGGTGAAAGATGATAATGTAAGGAGGAATGTCTGGAAAGAGTTTTTGCAATTATTAATACCAAATGTGCAGGCAGTGTTCAGATTTTATTGGATGCACCATGTATGTGGTGTGTGTGTGTGTGTGTGTGTGTGTGTGTGTGTGTGTGTATGTGTGTGTAGTTTCTTTAAACCAGGGGCCTAACAGTCATCGAAATATCCATATATATTATTAACCTATTATTATACCATATCTACTTTTTTAATACATCACAGTAGTTTATTTTGTTTTAATTTCTATTAATTTTAATTGGCACACAGTTATTGTTTGCCTTTATGGGGGAGAGTGTGGTAATTTAACACCAAATCCCAGATAAAAAAAAACAACTTATAATTTTACTTGACTTAGTTTGAGAAGCAGTGACCACCATGGTGGGGACAATGTGGTGTAAACCATGTGGCTGGGACACCTTCCATCTCTACAGACCAGAAAGCAGATCCAGAAAGTAGGGCCAGGCTCCAAAATGGTCAACAACAACATTCCCAAATGTCAACAACATTCCCAAATGTCAACAACATTCCCAAATCGTCAACATCATTCCCAAATGTCAACAACATTCCCAAATGTCAACATCATTCCCAAACTGTGCCACCTGTTGGGGCCAAGTGTTAAAACACATGTGAGCCTTTGGAGCACTGTGAGCCATAACAGAAACCTTTAAACTCATCTCCATTTCTTTGGCTATCTATCTATCTATCTATCTATCTATCTATCTATCTATCTATCTATCATCTATCATCTATCTATCTATCCATCTATCATCTATCTATCATCTATCATCTATCTTCTACATATCATCTATCATCTATCTATATCTATCTATCTATCTATCTATCATTTATCCATCTATCATCTATCATCATGTATATATTAAGTTGTTGTAAACTATAGTCAACTTGCTGTGCTATAAATTATAAACCTTCCTCTTGTCTAAGAGTATTTTGGTACCCAGTATCTGTCCTCCATCCATCCTATTCCTGTCTACTTATGCTGCCTTCTGTTCTTTTCTGTGCATTTCTGAGATCAGCATTTTTAACTGTCATATTTCAGTGATACCATGTGCTGTTTGTCCTTATTTCTTCAGGCTCACACATGTTCCTGTCATCTTCCTCAAATCAGTTGATCATAAATATGTGAATTTGTTCATCGGGTTTCCATTCATCTTCAGTGGTCCACACACTTGTTTTGTGATATTATGATGCAGTTTGAGTTACTAAGTTTTTAGAGTATGTTTTGAAGGCAAATAACATGATGCTTCTAGCTTCGAATATTTTTCTGAGCTAATGTGCTTTTACTACATGAGTCTTTTGTGGTTTTATGTCCATGTTAGAATTTTCTTTCTATTTCTGTGAAGAATGTCATGGGTATTTTTGTGAGGATCATACTGCATCCATGAGTCATGTTGGATAACTTGGAGATTTTAGTAATGTTACTTCTTCAAATCCATGAAGATGAAATGTTTTTCTATATTTTGTGTTTTTAAAATTTCTTTTAAAATGTTGTATAAACCTCATTGTCTCAATATTTCACTTTCTTGGTTAAATTTATTCTTGGTTATTTCATATGTTTGTAGCTTCTGTAAATGAGATCACTTTTCTGTTGTGGTAAATTTGTTAGTATTATATCAAAGTACTACTGATTTTTATCTGTTGAGTTTATATCCTGAAACTGTAGTGTATTCATTTTGCAGTTGTAACTGTGCATGCATGTGTGTGTGTGTGTATGGTGTGTGTGTGTTCTTTAGTTTTCTATACATAATATTGTGTTGTCTGCAGACAAGGCTAATTAGAATTCCTTTTCTCAAATTCATATGTCTTTTATTTTTCTGGAGCAATTGTTCTGTCAAAATTTCTACTACAATGCTGAGTAAGTGCAATGGATATCGTTTTCATCTTCCAGACCTTAGAAAAAAATTTTAGGTTTACCTCATACAGCATGATCTTGGTCGTTGAATGCAGCTCTTTTGACACTGAGGTGAATTCTTTATCTAATTTGTTGAGAGGTAACTGTAAATCATGAATAGATGATGGACTTAGGAGATTCTTTTGCTGTGTGTATTTAGATATCATATGGGTTTGTCCTTCATTATGTTTTTTTTTTTTTTCTTTTGGTATTTCTTGAGACAGGATCTCCCTTTAGTCCCAGCTGGCCTGGAGCTCAGTCTGTAGACCAGGCTGGCCTTGAACTCACAGAGATCCGCCTGCCTCTGCCTCCAGAGTGCTGGGATTAAAGGCATGCGCCACCACACCCAGCCTGTCCTTCATTATGTTTATGGGCTATATTATGCATATTGATTTGTGTATCAGAACTATGCTTGCATTTCTGGCATTAATCTCACTTGATCATATGGTGTAACCTTTTTGGTAAGCTGTCGGAGTCAGTTTGTCAGCTTTGGGATGAGAATGTTTGCATCTCTGTTCATCTGAAATATTGAACTATAGTTTTCTCTTTCTGTTGTGTTCTTGTCTGTTTTTCTATCAGAGCAATGATGGCCTTAGATAATGAATCTAGAGACATCCCCCCTTGTTCTAGTTTGTCTTCCATTGCTGTGACAAAACACTCTGACCGACACCAACTTGGGGAGGAAAGGGTTTATTCAGCTTACATCTCCTGGGTCGCAGTTCATCACTCAGGGAGCCCAAGGCAGGAACTCAGGGCAGGAACCTGGAGGCAGAAGGTGAAGCACAGGCCACGGAGGAATGCTGTTCATTGGCTTGCTCCCCCGGCTCATGCCCAGCCTGCCTTCTTATACCATATACAACCACCTGCCCAGGCTGGCGCCATTCATTGTGGGCTGGGCCCTTCCACACTGCTCGACCATTAAGACAATACTCCACAGATGTGGCCACAGGCCAATCCAATGGAGCCAATTCCCCAATTGAGGCTCCCTCAACCCAGGTGTGTCAAGTTGACACTAAAGCTATCCAGCACACCCCTTATCATTTTATAGTAGTTTAGAAAGAATTGATGGTTTTCCTCCTCTTTTTCCTCCTTGTTTGTTTGTTATTTGTTTGTTTTTTTATTTTTTATTTTTTATTTATTTTTTTTTAATTTTATTTATTTCCGTATGTGTATGAATGTATTGTTTGCATGCAAGTCTGTGCACCCGTGACGTGCAATGCCGTGGAGGTCAGAAGAGGGCGTCGGACTCCCCTGGAACTGGAGTTCTCCTGGAATTGGAGTTTCAGACGGCTCTCGGCCGCCATGTGGGTGCTGGGGATCGAACCCAGGTCCTCTGCAAGAGCGGTCAGCGCTCTTAACAGCTAGGCCATCGCTCCAGCCCTTGTTTGTTTTTTTATATAAAATCTTACTATGTAGCCCAATTTGGGCTGCAATCTATGATTCTCGTTACTTAGCCTTCCAAGTGCTTAGTTCTTCTTTAAGTGTGGTAAAACTTTAAGTAACTCAGCCATGACTCATCTGGGATATGATATACTTCATGGAGAGACTTTTCATTACTGATTCAATCTCATTATTCAACATATATATTTTTAAGTAATTTTTAAAAAGAGTGTGTGTGTGTGTGTGTGTGTGTGTGTGTGTGTGTGTGTGTGTGTGATGGACCATGCCCAGATGGGTCTGACTGATCCAGGAGGCGCTCACGAGACTTGAGGGACCAGCATTTTACGGATCCTAGACTTTTATTCATCCCTGCTCTGTAGCAGTGTGTAGAACAATTTAATTTTGTCTGACTTCCAGTGTGAGTGTTCAGCCTCACTGGACCAGAACAAAGAGATTTTGCACTGTCTTTGCACATTCAAGGGGAGGGTAAACAAAAGCCTAGTTCACCGAAGCCTCTCTTGGCAGTAGCTTGCTGTAGATACTTGTCACATGACCATGAAATGACCAGGATGTTGGGTTTCAAGTATTGCCCAATGTTAGATGTCAACATGCTTTCTGATGCTATGGTTCTACTAACTAAATTGTTTCTAAGGCCTGCACAATACTAATATTCTAGAAATTGGTTAGTCTCCCATGCTCATAGAATTCCTTATTTATTTTGGACTGTATTTTAGAGCAACTCTGAGTTGGAGCAATGTCGAGTGGGGAGTCCAGCATTCCCACACTCCCCATGCAGCATCTTCACGTGCAGTGCCTTCCCACTATTGTCCCCTCTACCAGAGCAGCCCATGAATTTTCACTGAGGCCTCATTGTTCCCGAAAATTTAGAGCTTACATTTGGTTCAGTCTTGGCTTACTTTATGTTATTGAGGTGTATTTAACAAGTAAAATCTTTCCTTACTTAAAGCTGTATACAAAGTTCAATGAATGTCAGCTCCATTCCTTAACATTGAGACATTTCCAGAAAACAGAGAGGGGAAAAAAAAAAGAAGCCCCCAAGTCCCCTACCACAGAGAAACAGACTTGTGAAGAATTCCATGCTCTCTAGGTTTGATGGGAGGTGCTAAAGCAGCCCATCGGGTATTGAGTTTTATTTATTTATTTTAATTAATTATTTATTTCTGTATGTGTATGAATGTACTGTCTGCATGTAGGTTTGTGCACCCCTGTCGTGCAATGCCTCAGAGGTCAGAAGAGGGTGTCGGATTCCCCTGGAACTGGAGTTCTCCTGGAATTGGAGTTACAGATAGTTCTTAGCCACCATGTGGGTCCTGGGGATTGAACCTGGGTCCTCTGTAAGAGCAGTCAGTGCTCTTAACCGCTAGGCTATCTCTCCAGCCCCCATGTATTGAGTTTTAAACACTTGATGTGCAGAAGACTAGATTCACAGCTTGCCTTTCTCAGATAAATGCCTGTTTTAGTAGAAGACGTTCATGTGTGTTCATTGTTGCACATTTCATTCTAAAAATAAAAAGATGTGAACAAAACCTTGTTTTGTTCTACAGGAACAGATGCTATAGTGAGTCCTTTTTAATAAGAGCAACAGCATAATTAGTAGAAACTGCAGTTGGTAAAATATCTGTTTAATTTCAGCAATTGGTAGATTGCTTTTAAAATAATTGGATTAAAGTTAAGTACAGTCCATGGAATAATTTTTTTTTAATTTTTTTTATTATTATTTATTTTTGTATGTGTATGAATGTACTGTCTGCATGCAGGTCTGTGCACCCGTGTCGTGCAATGCCGCGGAGGTCAGAAGAGGGTCTCGGATTCCCCTGGAACTGGAGTTCTCCTGGAATTGGAGTTACAGATGGTTCTCAGCCGCCATGTGGGTGCTGGGGATCGAACCCGGGTCCTCTGCAAGAGCGTCAGTGCTCTTAACCGCTAGGCTATCTCTCCAGCCCAAGGAATAATTTTTATGTACAGTGTAGGGTTCTATATAATGCAGAAATATTCAAGAGGTTGCTATAGAATTCTGGAGAGATTGTTCAAATTGTGTGACATATAATAGGATGACTCTTCCTACTCCAGAGACCTGCCCAACCCTTCTATTTTTACCCATTTGAAACACTGCAAGGCAGACCACATCACTGTGCAGGTGAATTGTAGTAGGCTCTGCCAACTGACAAGGTGAGTTAAATCATCATTTTAGGACAGTGTTTTTGGGATGGACGAGATGGCTCAGGAGGTAGAGCACTTAGCATGAGAGCACAAGGACCTGAGTTTGGAATTTGGGTGGAGTTGGACCTGAGAGAGCTCCTAGGGCAAGGTGGGAGGTAGATGAAATTTGCAAAAGATCGCTGGCCAGCTAGCCTAGTGCATGCAGTGGCTAACAAGGAGAGACCCTGACTCAAAGAAAGTAGAAGGTGTGGGCCTGTTGTCCTCTGACCTCCATACATACTCTGTGGCACACTTGCACTTACAGATGTGCATGCACACACACAAACATACAAAAGATTTGACAAAATATTTATGTGTATTATAATTTTTCAATAACACGTGGTAGATACAAGCTGTAAGTTTTTACGACTTTGTACAGAGTGGTGGATTAAAAGAATATATTGTCAGTCTGAATTATGGAGAGAGAGAGAGAGAGAGAGAGAGAGAGAGAGAGAGAGAGAGAGAGAGAGAGCGCCTTTGGTATGTCCTGTAAGCACATCAGAGCCCCAGTTGTCTGTGGGCTAAGATGTGTTCTTCATCTGTGTCACCACTGACTTCGATGAGTGATTTGTATTGTGGGACTGTTCTAGACTCTAAAGGGTTTTCAAGATCATCCCTGCTCTCTGCCTGCTAGATGACATTCCTCTTCCAATTCTTAAGTTGTAAACATGAAGACTGTTTCCTAACATTGCCAAATGTGCCCTGATGGGAGACCATCCCTTTAGGAACATTCCTCTATGGGCAGAAGCCACAACTTTGGGGAGGAACTGTTGGCTACTGGTGAGTGAGGGAGAATTTATCTTCTTGATGGAAGTGAGGCTAGACAGGCTGGGTAGGTTCCAGTAGGTGAATTCACAGTGAGGGACATCTGGGTTCATGAATTTGACATGACAGGACTTAACACATATGACAAAATGCATGATGTCTGTGGGCAGGCTATGGCGGGGAGGGGGCAGATAGGGAAGGAGATCTAAATATGATTGAGATGTATTCTGTGAAATCCACAAAAATTCAATAAAGATATTTTTAGCAAAGAATATTCCTGAAGCCAAAGTCCCAAGCCATGTCCCCACCTTACCTTCCTGCTGTGCTGAGGGGCACTCCGGTGGCAGCTGGCCTTGAGCAGGTGCTTGGCCTCTCCTCCATTTCCCAACATGCACCTTGAATAGACTGAAAGAAGACATGGCACACAGGCTATTGGCTGATTCTCTGAACCCTCGGCACAGTCTAGGGTTATTCTTACCGTAGGCATTTAGTAGCTTTACCATGAACTTTCTAGACTGCTCCATTTCAGGCAACTCCTATTGGGTCTACATATTTCTAGTGCATTGTTCTGTAGCATAAACCCTAACTCACCTTAAGTTTTATTTTTATTTTTTAAGCCAGAGTCTCATGTAGCTGGGACTGGGCTTGAACTCTTGATCTCCTGCCTTCACCTCCTGAGTGTTAACGTTACGGGTGTGTGCCACCAGGCCCAGTGTTTTCTTTACATTTTTAACTTTGCATGCTCTGTCTTAATCTACCCTTCTGTGAGTAAGGTAGACTCTGTTTTGGTCACTGATAATGTTGGGTTCAGATCCCATGTGTATTAACAACGAAAACAGCAGTCATAGTCACCATAGAGTGATGGGCTCTCTTACCCGTGATTCTACCTGCTGTTCCGATGTCAGCTCATTGGATCCTCTCTGCCCTCCATAGTTAAGCATTACTGTTGGACTCATTTGTAGAACAGGAGACCAATATACTGAGAGGTTCAGAGTTAACCAAGGTCACAAGGTCAGTAAGTGGTAGAGGATTAAATCTAGACCGTTTGATTCCAGAGTTGGCCTCTTAACGTCTGAATGATGTTGAAGGTCATGGGAGGTCATTTAATAATTATAGAGTGAGGGTCAAATCCAGACTGTTTTATTCCGGAGTTGGCCTCCTAACTTCTGAATGATGTTGGAGGCTGTGGGAGGTCAATTAATAATTGTGGAGTGATTGTGAAGACTGAGGAAGGAATGGCTGGGACAAAATACCTTAGAAAAGCAACTTGAAGAATGAATGTTTATCTTGGCTGGAGGTTTGAGGGGTTGTAGTCCATCCTGGTAAGGATGAAATGGTTCAGGGCTGTGAGGGAATTTGTCACATTATATCCACATTTGGGAAGGAGAAAGAGACAATGCAGGAGCTCAGCTCACTTTCTCCTTTGCATTCATCCTGGGACCCCAGTTCATGGGGAGGTGCTAGCCGCATTCTGGATAGGTCTTCCCTCCTCAGTTAACCCAGACAAGAAGCTCCCTCACAGACAGCCCCAGAGCTTTGTTTCCAAGGTGATTCTTAATCCCATCATGCCCACAATAGAGATTGAACATCACATGCTCTAAATGATCTACCTGCTTGTCCTGGACATTCACCTGTGAGGCAGACGGTGTTGAACAGCAATCATCCCTGTATCACAGATGTGCAGAGCAGCTCAGAGTCCTGAAACAGATGTTCTTTCTGAGCTCCAGTGTTGCTTTTCATACAGCACAGGCCCCAGCTAGCCCAAAGACTCTTTAGTTCTTATGCTTTTATATCCTGGTGAGAAGGTCTTTATGTCATTCTTTAAGAAGCAGGATCTTCTATATTACTTAGATATCCTGGAGGGTTTCTCTTGTCTTTTTAGAAGTTCTTTTGCAAGGGCTGGAGGACTGGCTCAGTGGTTAAGAGTGCTTGTTGCTCTCACAGAGAGCACTCATAACAGGGAGGCTCACAACT
Source organism: Rhizomys pruinosus (assembly GCA_009823505.1). Classification (NCBI taxonomy): domain Eukaryota; kingdom Metazoa; phylum Chordata; class Mammalia; order Rodentia; family Spalacidae; genus Rhizomys; species Rhizomys pruinosus. The sequence continues at coordinate 32,309 of VZQC01012516.1, forward strand.
GCCTGCCTGTTACCTGGCTCCAGGAGATCTCATGCCCTCTGCCAACACCCTCACTGTGTATAGGTATACATACACACACACACACACACACACACACACACATACACACACACACACAAAGTAACAATATAACTCTTTGTGAAAAGTTCTTTTGCAAAGTGACACAGGGAATTAGAATTTTTAGTTGCCATTTGCACAGCTCTTGAAAAGAACCTTTATGGGCTTTTCCAAGATGGAAGCTCCTGAGGCAGCAGGTGCATTCTAAGCAGCTAAGGGCAAAGTCAGGGAGTGGGACTTAGGGGCCCCAAGAGCATTGGGAAGGGTCGGAGGTGGTCCAAGGCATTTGGATCCTTAGGGACTACAATTTGGCTCTATAGACATCACCCGAGGGCGTCAGGAGACAACAGGGATAGTTCCCATGTCCAGCTGAGTCTTTCTCCTACTGACCCCAGGTACAGACCTTGGCACCTGGCCCTGGAAGATTGGCTGATAGATTAAGGGTCATGTACAGTGGTTCCATGAGTAGATCTCACTGGGTCGGTGATTGGGGTTCACCCCACTTGGATGTGGGGGACTCCAGCTGCATTGCAGCAGAAGCACTGTGACCACAGGATCTGAAGTGCCTGGGTCCCTAGGGGTGCAGGTTTGAAGGCCTGGGGGGGTTAGGCCTGCAACTATCTCATGGAAAACTCATATCCTGACTATTAAAATGCCTGAAAAGCAGATCCCGAGTCCAGACCTCATAGACAAATGAACAGAAGGAGAAACCTAATAAATGGATGCTTTGAAACCACTGGTCAGGAAATTCTAATGGACTTTTAAGTTGGACATTGGAATTCACCCTGTTCTTACTTCTCCTGGTCCCCTACCTAGATCATGTACGTAACTACTCCTGCCTTCATTTTGCTTTCATGGGCACCAGTCAAGGATATTTTTTCCCTCTATAGTTATGCTTGGGAGTCTTTTAGATTGACCCTCTGATGGGGGATACCTCAGTTGCCACACCCAATGTCCTTTTGCAGTATGGAAGAAGTCAGAGTGGTTGGTGTCCCAATTCACTTTGGGTGATTGGGATGACCCTTTCAGAGAGTAACATAACTAAACAGGAACTAGAAATTGATTAGGTGGTTTGGGGATGAGACCCCCCCCCCCGAATTAACCAGATTCTTTCTCAGATGAGAACTCAAGGCTTCCTGGACTAGCCAATAAACCCATATCCTTCTGGTAGCCCCAAAAGAGCAGGAAAAGAAGAAAGAAAAGAAAGAGAGAAGGGAAAAATAAAAAAGAGAATTACATATCAACCCCTGCAGATTGATTCTTTAGTTCACCAGAATAAGAAGTGGAAATTCACCCCGCCCTTTTTTGGCTTCGTTTTGCTATTGTCATTTTGTATTGTTTCTGTTTCCCTGTGAAAAGAAAACAAAAAAAATTATTAAAAAAAAGAAAGCAACCTATATCAGGGTAAATTCTGAGACCATGAAGGCTCACAGGTTGTCAGTATCCTGTTTCCCCAGAAGTCTTCAATTGGGAAACTGGTAATTGTACAGAAACAATAGTCAATAATCAAAATTCATAAGCAGAGACTTTGCAAAAGAAGTTAGGCAGAGTTGGGTCCATCAAGATGGCTCTGTAGCTAAAGGTATCTATCAGGAAGTCTGATGACAGGAGTTTGATCTGTGGTTGAAGGAGAGAAGTGCCTCACCTCCAGAAAGTTGTCTTCCGTCCTCCACATGTCTGTCTGATTGTGTATACACCCTCCATTACAAATAAAAGTAAATTTTAAAACCAGATTCGGCAGTGCAGTTTTGACTTTGTCCGCTATTTGCTATTGACATTCTAAAAAATTGATTCAAACAAGGCTTATATTTTTGGTCACCATGTATAGGAATTACTACCTATCTTGCCTCAAATTCAAGGAAGTAACAGATTAAGTAGATGAATGTAATCAAACCAAATAATTAAGAACACCTAGCAGACATTTATTCTGAATCTTAAGTGACCTATGATGCATTACACTTGAACCACACAGATTTGTATCCCAGTTCCTCTCATTTCTCCACTGGAGTTACCTTGATATCAGTTTAATCAGAAGATTAAAACTGTATCTAGAAGAAGCCAGTTCTGGGAGTAACAAGCACTGCTCTGGGAAGGTGTCAGTCCACTTTGAGCCTGCAACATGCCTCGGGACTGCATTCTGCTTCAGAAAAATGGCATGCATTTATATCTATTAAGATGTATATTCCTAATATACACTTTGCTCTTTGAAGCCATATGACTGGACTATGACTTCAGAGAAATCAAGTCCATTAACTTATATGGTTTATTTTTTATTTCTATATAAATCACTACTGAAATACCTCTCTATATAAATATATGTTATTTTTTATTAATTTTACTTATTTCTGTATGTGTATGAATGTACCGTCTGCATGCAAGTCTGCGCACCCTGTGTCGTGCAATGCTGCAGAGGTCAGAAGAAGGTGTCGGATTCCCCTGGAACTGGATTTCTCCTGGAACTGGAGTTTCAGACGGTTCTCGGCCGCCATGTATGTGCTGGGGATCGAACCCGGGTCCTCTGCAAGAGTGGTCGGCACTCTTAACCGCTAGGCCATCTCTCCAGCCCAAATATATGTTATTTTTAAGTATACCCTTTTAAACTGCAAATCTTACAGAGTGGATTTTAATGATTATCTTCCTCCAAGCTCTTGGCCTTCTTCAGGCTGGCATGAAAACCTGCTTTAAAGACTTTTCAGTATCTAGCTCCTTTTTTTTTTTTGAGTATAAGCATCCTTCCTATAAAACCAATTTGCAAGCAGTTGTGCCCAAACCCACACAGCCCAAGGCTCCTACCATCCAGCTGGAGGGGCTTGAATGTATAATCAAGTTGATCAAATAAGTGTCCAGACTATATTGCTGTAGTTTTGCCGTTTACCCAATCACAGCCCTTACCAAAAGCTCTGACATCAGCAATGAATTATTCTGCCTAGGAGATGTTGGCTAGTGGATTCAAATCCCCCCAAATTATAAAGGCCTTTTGCCTATAAGTGGGATATATGCAAGGAGAAAGGCAGTAAGTCCCTGTTGCCGAAGACCTGGTGTGAGCATGAAAAAATGTTATGAGACGTCACTTGCTATTGTACAACTGGCCTCTGAAATGCCAGAGAGCGTTACCAAAGGCCACTAAAGCAATATAGCAAAATATTGGTCTCCTTGAGACAAGCAAGACTCCTCCATCAGTATCAGCTACACCTCAACTGCCTGGAGATACTGTGCAATAGTGGCAGCCATGTGTCTATATATATCCCAAATCTAATTGGCTATTAGCTCTCTCCTTGGAGGAATAATTCACAGCGGATGCCACAAGCTTATGTCCTCTAGTGGTTAGGAGATGTTATAAGCCACAATAAGAACTTGTCACCTTTTATAGAGAAACCACAGTTTGCAGATTAGCATACCATCCAAGCATCTATGTCTATGCTCACAGCTTAGCTTGCCATAATAATTAGTACTGCTTAAATGCCTGTACATCCAATTGCTTGTGCTTTATTAGTATGACTAAAAAGGTATCACTGGATAAGCTGTCAACCCATGAAGGAAAACAACCTGAACAGGCTAGAGTCCAAAATGACATCTCCAGAGAAAATAGACTGTTTTGCTTCTCACCCACTTGTGCCCCTTTCCCAAAGCCTAGGGAACAAATTGCGGAAGAGGAGGCATGGTAGAATGTAAGGGCTGTGGAGAGATTGGGGTGAATCGTGAAACTATAGCAATATAGACTGGACTCCTAATTGATCAAAATGCCTGTGCATACAAGCATCTCCAACTGGATTATTGGAACCTTGGGTTGTTCAAAATTTGGACATAGATACTTGCAAATTGTTTTTACATGAATGTTGCTTACATTCATTGCTTATGCTTAATAATTTGGCTCACTTCAAAAAAAATGCACCAATTACCTAATTGTACGGCAAACTGAGTAACATCAATGTTATCTGAAAACAACTGTGTTATTATATTGTAGAATCCCTTAAAAAATAAACAAATAAAAGAGGAAAAATAGATGTATATTCCTTTCCCAACCAAAGTGATGATAATTTTCATTCATGACTTTGAAGACCCCATATCCAGTACTACACCCTGCTGCAGGCCACAGAGACATGAGCTGAGATCAAACATAAGACTGCGAATGTGTAGTCTTCCCTTTCCAAGCAGGGCAGTCTTGCTAATGGTGACTGAGTACTTGGTCCCTGGGATTAATGGTTGTATATAGCTATCTCAGTCATTTGATCATTTGGTGGGGCTTTTATGATGGTGGTGGTGTTGAGGATGATAAAATAATAGTTATTATATATTATTGTTCTTTGAAAGAAACTGCCTCAACCTCAGGATGCTTAGGCAAGTTTATAAGCCATAGAGCTGGAAAGGGCAGAACTAAGCTTAGGACCTGGATAGCCCAGTTGTAGAGAGCCTTATATATAATAATAATAAGCATCTCTGGCTCAAATCCTAGTGAACCTGGTAGAATTTATGCAAACATTAGGAAACCAGCATGAGAATTTGCATGCAATCTCCAACTCTTCCATTTTTGAGGCAGGTCCTCATTTAGTCTAGACTGGCCTTGAACTCACTCTGTGGTTGAGGATGACCTTGAACTTCTGATCTTCCTGTCTCCTCCTAGGTGTGTATGACCATGCTCAGTTTTCTACAGTGCTGAGTACTCCACTCAAGGCTTTGTGCATGCTGGACAGGCACTATGCCAACTGTGGTGCCTCCTCAGTCTTCATAATCAATATCCAAGAATTATGCTGCTTTCGTGAAGTCTGCATGTTTTAGGCAAGTCCATATAGCAGTATCAATGCCAATGTATCAAGATAGGAAGCAGAGTCTGGGGGGATCTCTGGGAGTTCAAGGCCAGCCTTGTCTACTGAGTGAGTTCCAGGCCAGTTGGAGCTACAGGGAGACACTGTCTCAAAAACACCAAAAAAAAAAAAAAAAAGAAAAGAAAATAAGACAGGAATTATCAGCATAGTTTTTCTGTCTCCATGGAGATTCTTCTCCCCTACTCAATGCATCCTCAACGAGGGAGTCTCTGTTCTGATTTTTATCACCATAAGTTAGTTTTTATGGTTCAAAATCTTATTAACAGATTCATGCAATATGCCAAACTTTTTTTATAGCATGTTTGAACTCCACAGTGATACTTTGTGTGTAAGTAATTAATTCCTGAATTACTGCTGCTGAGTCTATACTCTCCTCCTTTCTACTTCTTCACAAATTTGTCTGAATCCTGTGACATGTCACTAAAGGGGACTCAACAGGAACATGGCTATAACTCTTCAATGCCTGATGTGCTCAACATCCAGCTATTTGGCTGCAATAACTTATCAGATTAAAGAAAGATTAAAGGATGCAGAGCTATACAGTTGAGGTATATGTAGTCTACACTCAAGAGACACCCACCATCTCTGAGATTCCTAGATGCTGACTTCTATATTCTGTGCCAAACAAATGGACCCATTAATTCCTTGGTTTAAGGAAATGTACATTGAAGGGCGAATCACCAAAGCTGAAGTTAGATTCATTGAATTCGAAACTTGTTGGCCGGCTTCTCCAGGATACAGGAAGACTATGCCCTGCACTTGACTACCATATCCTCCATGCACCTGCCAACAACTCCAGTGAGCAGAGAGGGGTAGCTGTGATGTAGGAGGATGCAAAGACATCGTATCAGGGAGAAGGTGTGGGCATCCACAATCTCCGAGATGGGAAACTGCTTGAGAGATCGGGGCACAATATTTAAGCAATTTTAATTAAGCTAAAGAGCAAGCTGTGGGGTACAGGGCAATGACACTGTGCAGATAAATTGGCATCAAATTAAAAAATTCTTGAAAGCCACCACGAGGAGTTTATGTTTAATTTCTGAGGCACTGGGGAGCCATTTTCAGTGGAGCTCTGAGCAGAACAGCCCTCAAGGACAAATAATTTGGGAGAAAGCATGAAAGAGAGAACAAGACAATTGTGAAAACTCAGGCCACAGTAGCACAGACTCCAGAAAGAAGGTGTGATTTCACTTCTTTTTGGAAGAATTCCATTGGTTCTTTTTCTTGCTGGTGTGTGTGTGTGTGTGTGTGTGTGTGTGTGTGTGTGTGTAATGAACCTCAAACTAGCTGCCTTGCAAGTTTTAAGCATAATTAACCTCACTGTCTTCAGACCTTTAAGTTTATTATATTCTAGACCTTAAGCCAAGGCTCAAGTAAACCCAATTAGGCTAGTAATGGCTTTGGATTAAATTATATTGACTATTAAAGGAACATAATTTATCCATAGTCAGCATGTTTAACTCTTTTTGTAGCGAAAACCCCAAAATGCTAACTTGATCTTAAAACCTAAGAGAAAACAAATCTGCATAGTATAATCAAATCACTTCTACATTGAGACCAAGGCACATTGCAGGTAGAGGAGTTATTGTAAAACACAAACTTCTCAAGCCATTTCAAATCATCAGATGAGAATCAGGGGAAAGTAGCCTCTCCATTTGGAGGCAATAGGTATGGTTAGTATTAAATGGTATGAGACATGAGAAATCAAAACAGCCATTCTATGACTTGGGATATAGGATCCCGCTACCATGATACTCAGCTTGTGTTGGGTATCTTATATACCTCAGCTACACACAGTGTGGTTAGCAAGGCAGCACACTGCAGACAGCAGGGCTCTCCTCCTGGTTTTGTAGCTTCCAGGGACCTAAGGCTCAGTGCCTCTGCCTTACATCTCCAAAGGATGTCAGGGTGAATTTTGCTAGCCCAGGGAGAGAACAAAATTCAACATTTAAAGTATGACTTTTACTGAATGTGTAGTGCTTTTGTAGCGTAGTAAAGCAAAAAAAAATTGGAAGTCAAAACACTATAGGTCATGTTCACTGTTTTCTCTCTGACAGAGATGGATAGCTTGTGAGAAATTGAACCAGATCAAGGAGTCCCTTGGTGTCCACAGGTGGTTGGTTCAAGATCTTCCTGGATACAAGTATCTGTGTATGCCCCAGTTCATGACAGTGCTATGTGCAGCCTCTCGTGTTTCAAGTCATCTCTAGATAACTTGTAATTCCTAAGGAACTGCCAATATATCAACTATGTAAGTGGCTTGTGTGTGTATATGTGTTCGTGTGAACATGTGTGAGCAGGTGTGCATGTGTGTGAATGCCAGAGGCTGAGTCCAGCATCTTCAATCGCTCTCAACCCTGTTTTTGAGGCCATTTCTCACTGAACTGGGAGCTGGCAATTAGGTTAAAACTGGCTGGCCAATAAGCTTCGGGGAACCTTCCTTTTTCTGTCTCCCCAGTACCTGGATGACAGGAACGTACCACCAAGCTGATTATCTGATGTGAGTTCTGGGTTTTGATGCTAGCCTCCTATGCTTGTGCAGGGAGCAAAAACCTGCCTGAGCATCCTTCCAGCCCCGTAAGCAGTTTTATGTTGTACTGTTGAAAAATGACAAGAAAAAAAAGTCCTGTGCGTGCTCAGTAGAGATGCAGTATTTTTATTTTTATCAATGAGCAGATACAGATGGAACACAGGAATTCACAGACAATGTTGTCTTGAATCCCAATTTGGGAGACTCGAGTCAGAAAAGTGAGAGACATTTGAAGGGAAATAAAGAAACATGGAGTATTTTCCTCACACTGATTTTTCTTAGTTTACATTTGAGTGTTTTTTTTTTTTAAGTTTATTTATTTTTGTATGTGTATGAATGTACTGTCTGCATGTAGGTTTGTACTCCCGTGTCGTGCAGTGCCTTGGAGGTCAGAAGAGGGTCTTGGATTCCCCTGGAACTGGAGTTCTGGAATTGGAGTTTCAGACAGTTCTCAGCCACCATGTGGGTGCTGGGGATCGAACTCGGGTCCTCTGCAAGAGCAGTCGGTGCCATCTCTCCAGCCCTAAGGTTTTTTTTTTTTTATATTGTACCTATGGAATGATGGGTATTTGAAATAAAATGTCAGATATTATAGTTGCATTTATTGTAATTATACATATTACATTCATTTAACCTTTTTTTTCATGTTCTTTGACACAAGGGTTACGCTAAAATACAAAGTACATGTTCTAAATATAAATGGAGACATGCATATGTAAAATAAGCGATAATAATGTTTACACAGGATGGCCATCAAATATCTTATGTTTTTATGTAAATTGCTTGTGGCTTCTCTTTATTAAAATTTTTATTGAGCCTTTGTACATTTCATACAACAGTTCTTAATGAAATTTAGACCCCTCTCCCAACCATGTCCTTCTAAACCCTGCCCCCCAGACCTCATGTATCCACCAGACATTGTAAGTCCTATCCAGTCAAGCATTTGTATCTAGATGTCCTTCAGTGCAAATTCATCCACTGGAGTCTAGTCAGCATATTTAGAGATAGTAAGACATACTCTCTCTTATCCAGTAGTAATCAGTCTCCAGTATTTCTCAGTCTAGAGCTGCCCGTCACCCCTTTCCACTCTGGTCCCTTGTCTGATTGGGTTGGCATGGGTCCTGTGCTCAATGCCACCATTGCCACAGGTTCACATGTGCAAGCTTCCAGTGGTCTGAAAGTCTCCGCTTCCCTATGTTCATGGACCAACTCTGGTGCTTCCAATTTTTCCACCCTCTCTTCCGAAGTGGTCCCTGAGCTGTGGATAGGTAAGGTTTAATATAGGGGTCCTGTCCAGGGACACCCACTCTGCAGTCTTATTCTCTAAAACTTGTGGCCTTCTGTGTGCATTGCACTCTGTTGTATAAGGAAGCTCACTGGTGAGAGTTGAGGGGTTCTTTAGTGTTCTCTCTACCCTTTGTCCCACTATGTTTTATGACCCTTAGGTGTAGAGGTTCAACTGTAGATATGTCACCTAGGACTGGGCATCTCTCAGCCGTATATTGTCTGTGTCTGACCAGTTGTGGGATGTTGCTGTAGCCTCCATCTGCTGTAGAAAGAAACTCCTTTGGTGAGTGGTGTACAGTATGCTTGTCTGTAAATACAAGGATCCACAATTACCATATGGTAAGAAATTTGTCTAGAGACTTTGCACATGAGTGAAGTGCCCTCTGAAGCCAGAAGATCCCTTGAAACAACTTACAGGTAGTTATAAGCTGCCTGGCTTGGTGCTGGGAACCAAATCTGATCCTAGGTAGGAACAGCACATGCTCTAATCATTGAGAAATCTCTTGAGCCCAAATATCTTTTTGCTAGAACTTGTAGGTCTTAAGAAAAATGGATGATACTTTTCTCAGCAGGTTGGAATAAAAATAATGAACAAAGACGTTTTTTGTTTGTTTGTTTGTTTGTTTGTTTGTTTTGGTGTTTTGAGATGGGGTCTCCCTTTAGTCCTGGCTGGCCTGGATCTGCCTGCCTCCCCCTGAGTGCTGGGATTAAAGGCGTGTGCCACCACACCCAGCTGACCTGTAACAAAACAATATCATCTTTAGAAGACCAAACCTCAGCAGATTTTAACATAACATCCATCTCTGATATGTGAAGATTACCAAAGACCTTTTAGGAAGCTTCATTAGTCCCTTTGTATTACAGACCTATTGGGTCAGACGGTGGTGGACAGTTTTTGTCTTGAGTCAGGTGACTTTGGCATGGATTCCATCTGGGGAACCTTGTCCCACTTCTCTGACAGCTGCCTTCCTTCTTTGTAAACCAGGGATAATAATGATAGCGTATTCGGGGCATGATGGTGCACACCTTTAATCCTAGCACTTGGGAGGCAGAGGCAGGCGGATCTCTGTGAGTTCAAGGCTAGCCTGGTGTACAGAGTGAGCTCTAGGCCAGCTGGTACTTAAAGGGAGACCCTGTATTGAAAATATCCCCCCCCCCAAATAATACTGATAGTTTATTGGTTCTACATCCTTGACTTTTGTGAATACATAAACGAGACAGGGAAAGGTAAGGGAAGTGTCTGAAGACGAGCAAAGACTCAGTACATAGTTAACATCAGCAGCACCTCATGGGTTGGTAACATATTTACCTTCATTAGATGTTAATAAAGGTTTGGAAAGAGCTTTCGTCTCTTTTCAAACAGATGGAACATCACAACATTTGGCCAACACTTGCTATCTCTCAGTGGGACATAGTTCACGGTTCTGAAATTGTAGGAATGTACAGTTCCTTTTCTGAATTGTTCAACTAATTAGAAACTGTTAAAAGGCATTTGACAAAATGTCTCATCAAGTCAAGGTATTTACGAAGCCCAAGGACCTGAGTTCAACCTCTGGAACCCACACAGTGTAAGAGAAGATGTGACTCCTCAAGTTGTGCTCTGACATCAGCACATATGTGTGTGCCTAAACACACACACACACACACACACACACACACACACAACTATATATAAAGAAACCCACAAAATATATTTCTACTCAAAAGAGAATTATGAATATTTAGGACAATAATTTATTCTTTTTTTATGATAACTATAGTTTCTAAGTGAAACCCAAGCTCATATCAACTGAGTTTAGTTATCTGCAAACTTGGAACTATGGTGCTACCTTTCTTCTAGGTATGTTTATGGTAAGACAAGGTTAATCTTATGCCCCTACCATGGTGGGAGCTCAACAGGAATCGACATATAATGGTAGCTATTCTTCATATACACAGTCCATATGTGGAATTCAAATAAATATTTAAATATTATTTATAGAGAAGGCTGTTTATTCAGCATGGAATCTGGTGAAAGAAAATGCATATTGTTTATGAAGATATCTTATAATATCTGAGAGGCTTTTGTGTGCACATACACAGACCAGACATGTGTGGTATGATGCATATTTATATGCTGTGTCTACTGCTTTACAACATGTCTTCAGAAAAATACAGCAATCTATGTTGCTATGTGGAAACTCATTTTAGCAGCTATCTGATATTTTATAGAATAGACATACTTTGATTTTCAGTGTATTATAAAAATACCAAGCAAAAATTTTATCCCAAAACATCATATGTCACAATCTTAAAGGACTTTTATAATGAATACCTGTATCCCCATAACCTAGGTCTTAACGTTAAAATTTCTTACACTTGGGTATTTTTTTTTTTATTTTTTTATTTATTTCCGTATGTGTATGAATGTACTGTCTGCATGCAGGTCTGTGCACTCGTGACGTGCAACGCCGCGGAGGTCAGAAGAGGGTGTCTGTCTCCCCTGGAACTGGAGTTCTCCTGGAATTGGAGTTTCAGACGGTTCTCAGCCGCCATGTGGGTGCTGGGGATCGAACCCGGGTCCTCTGCAAGAGCGGTCGGCGCTCTTAACTGCTAGGCCATCTCTCCAGCCCACACTTGGGTATTTATATAAACTGCCTCCACACACAAATCCCTAAATCCTTTTCTTGTGTGTTGTAATCATAGTTCAACTAGAGTCTCATTAGCCCAGGCTAGCCTAAAACTTATTGTGTAACTGAGAATTATCTTGAATAGTTGACAAGGCAGCACATTGGAGAGGACCAGGATTTCTTTCCTGACTGTCCGTTGCCAGCCACCTGTGCCTCAGTGACTCTGTCTAGCATCTTCAAAGAATATCATATTGTATTTTTCTAAACCAAGGAAATATCAAAATTCAACATTTGAAGTATTGCTTGTCCTGAATCTGTAGCATTTTTGCATCACGAGTTAAAAATAAAATGAAATCTGGGTTGGGTTGGGATTTCTTATCCACTCTGTCTATGCTGGTATTGTGTCTGATTTGAGCTTGCATAGGACCTGTGCATGTATGTTGTTACCATTGCTCTATGCTCATATGTGTAAATGACCAGCTGTCTGGGAGCCTGTTTCGTTGTGGTCATCCACCGCCTCGAGTTCATACAATTACTCCTCCTCCTCATCCACAGTGATCACTGAGCCCTGAGAGGCAGGGGATTGAAACAACTGTCCTATTCTGGGATAAGCACCCTCTGGCCTCTGTTCTCTGTGCAGTGTCTTGCAGGGTTGGGACTCTTGGTGGGAGCAGTGGCTATATCCACATTGAAGGAAATTGGGAGGCATGGATCATACTCTATAGGCTGTGCTCTATACGTAAGAACGTTCACTGGAGCAGTGGGGAGCAGAGTGGAGAGGGGGTGGATCTAAGTGCCACCAAACGCTATTATATGAAAATTGCAAAAATTCAATAAAATATGCAACACAACAACAACAATGAAGAAATCTGAAGTCTAATAAGTCGTGTTCACTGTTTCCTCTTCAAGAGACAGATATGGAGAGATTGAAGGAGACAACGCAGTACCTTGTTCCATGATGTTCATGGATACCAAGATCTGGCTCTACCTCCTGAATGAATGCTGGGGTTACAGGCATGCACCAGCCCACCTGGTTCAGGAGGTGCTGGGGATTGAACCAAGGGCTTCATGAATCATAGGTAAGCATTCTACCAATGGAACCACATCTCCAGCCCTTTAGTTTTCCAGTTTCTAAAAGTAATCCCACTGAGAATTTTAGTTAAGATTGCATTAAATCTCTAAGTCAGTTAAAGAATAATGACACCTGCAGTGGTTCACTTTGTCAACTTGATACAACCTGGAATCACCTGGGGAGATAGTCTGAATAAAACAACATTGGGTCGGCCTGTGGGTATGTCTGTGGGGTGTTTTCTTAAGTTACTTGATGTGTGATGACTCATCAGACTGTGGACAGCACCCTTTCCTCTAGACAGGGCATCCTGAGCTGAGTGCCCTGAGCAGCAAATAGAGAAACTGAGCTGAGCACATGTGAGCATCTGTTGGTTCATCTCCCTCTGCTCTTGACTGTGGATGGCTCTGACTGACAGCTTCAAGCCCCTGCCTCCCACTGATGCTGCTCCACTATGATGGACTTCAGCCTGGAACTGTGAACGGAACAAACCTTTTCTCCCCTTAGTTCCTTTTGCCCTAGGAAATCGTATCATAGTAACAGACATGAACCTAGTCTAGCACTTCAGCAACATTTAATTTGCCAAGCCATCCAACAGATCTAGGCTCCTATTGCCCTAGAACGTTGTCTCTAATTCCTCTCAGCAAAGCTTTGCCATGCAAAGGTCGGGTCCATCTTCTCACTGTGGAGCCTCTGGTACTGTTTCCAGGGTGGAGGATTTGGAAATATTTAATGGAAGCTACAGGTGTTTTAGATACTCATCAGATTGATGGGCTTTTATTCTGTTTCCCTTTTGCTAAGAGTATTTAACTGTAAGTGGGTGTTAGATCGTGTCTACTGCTTTTCCTCAAACAGTGTTTGGATAAATGTAGAATTTAAATAAATCCAGAATTTTGGGTTATAAGAGTTTATTTAACCTTAACTCATGTTAAATATTGAAAAGTGATTTGTGAAATCCTGTGTGATTCCAAGTTTTGACAGTAAAAATACCAAGAAAAACAATGGAATTAAGGAGAATCTAAGTATATTATATTCAATATATCATTTAATCCTCAAAATTTGCTAGGCATGATTATTTTTACTTCCATATTTTCCCAATCCAGGTACGAAAGGACAGAGTGCTTATCAAAGGCCCGTAATCACACAGTAGTGTGTGGACTGCTTTACTCACAAGTCCATGTCCTGTTATTTGATTTAAAACACAGAAATCCTTTCAGAGAGTCTCTGGCAAAGCTACCTGGATTAGCATCTATTAAATGATACTTTCCTGACAAGCGTGAAATTTATTCTTTACAGATAGCTAATCCTATCAATTATGTAGGATGTCATTTTTTTCCCCTTGGGGGCTTAATTTGGATTGTGGGCAGGATCTAGGATGCTCCTGTCCTCTTGATCTACTGACCCAGTGGAGAGTTCTAGTTACTAACTTAGCTGAAAATTCAAAATTATTTTTATTAAAAAATCATCTCTTCTCTTAAACTCATAATCCTTGCAGGAATGCTACCTGCTAATTTCCTGAACACAACTGAGTGTCAGAGAACTTTTTAGGCTCGAGAGCTTTTCCTGCCTGTGCATAAGGAGAAGGTGGATCAGAATCTTCTAGAGCAATTGCTCAAAGATTCCTCTTCCAGGATCCTCGTCCTATGGTGTCTGAATACTGACTCCCTGTGGATATTTCAGGCCCATGGTATCAGCCTACCCTGATCAGATGCCACAGTGGTACTTAGCTGTAGTGTGGTTAGTTAACTTCACATCCCTTTCACCTTCTACTAATTCCCAGTTCACTTTATCAGTATTTGTCATGTTGGATTAAGGTACGAGATCACAGGACTGGAACAAAACCCCATGCACCCCATCATAGAGTGGGGGATACAACCATGCCTTCCATTTTCTACAACTGCCAAAAGTCCCCTGTCAAATGGTTGTGCATCTGCAATGCTGAAAGCACAGTGAGGCTTACTGAATTTCCCAGAAATAAAGGGCTTTCTTAGTTTATGTGTTTCCAAGGGAAAGTCTTGGCTGAATCTGATGAGACACAGGCCGTTCTCAACTACCAGGGTAGACTTATCAGTTGACAGAAAGAGTTATCTATTTAATAAAAGCTGCAGGTGGGGGTGTGATTGGCAGTCTGTCCCTTGCGGCCACTTTATGCAGCAACCAAATCCTACATTTTAATCACTCATTTGGCTTACTAGAAAGGGCTCTGACCTGCTTTAATCTAATTACTTATTTAATGGGGACTGACTTAGCCCTCTCTGTCACTGCTGAGCTCTGATCACTTCTGTCCACACTCGTGGCCCTATGCTGCTCACAGCACCAACACCTCCCTATAGACTAGCCTATTACCAACTTCTTGTACTCTCGGTCCACCATCTTCCCGCTGTAGCCAGAACCACCTCTTCAAGGAAGGCCTTTTGAACATTCCCATAGCTTCTTGCTGTTCTTAGGATGAAGACAAAGTGCTCAAAATAACGGATTTCATCATGGCAGATTCTTGGCACTTTTATACATGTAATATGTACAAATATTAAATTCTACATTGTGTATAAGAGGAGAACATGGGTATGTGTTTTTATTGTATCTTTCTTTCTTTCTTTCTTTCTTTCTTTCTTTACTTTCCTCCTTCCTTCCTTCCTTTCTTCCTTTCTTTCTCTTTCCTTCCTTCCTTCCTTCCTTCCTTCCTTCCTTCCTTCCTTCCTTCCTTC
>VZQC01012516.1:66629-124018 GCA_009823505.1 Rhizomys pruinosus
CCCCCCCCCCCTTACTCTCAGATTCCTTCTGGGAATTCAAAGCCTTTATTCACTTTCCTTTTATTGCATGGAGTTTGGGAATATGTAATTTTAACATTTCTGCTGATATGGAACAGTTTCCATTTCATCTTTAAATCAGGTTAGTGCTTGGAAAATTCACAGCAGTATTGATATTCAATATGAGAGGCATCAAGGCAGTGAAAGGCTGATGAAGAGGGAAGCCCAGGAGAGAGCCCTGGGACAGAGAGCCAGAGTGGCAAGCTGGCGGCTCGGGACCCAGTTCTATGGGAAATACTCTTTGGGGGAGCACAATGGGCTCTTCAGCTTTGTCGAGACCCAGGAATGTTCATGTGCTTTAAATAACCTCACCCCCTAGGGCCTTTCCACAGAAATCCAGACTGTGTACTTCAGGATGCGGTGGGGTGAATTTGTATGTATATCTACATCAGTTCATTTTGGACACTTTTGGTGTATGCCTACTTCTCAAGGTTATTTATTATTAAGAATGTCTTTTATTTTTATTTTATGTGTATACATACGTGTGTGTGTGTGTGTGTGTGTGTGTGTGTGTGTGTGACTGTAGGTATATTCGTGTGGAAGCTAGAGGTCAACCTTGAGTACAGATGCTCAGGAGCCATCCACCTTATTTTTTTTTAATATTTCATTTATGTGTACAGGTCCATTGCCTGCATGCATGTAAGCAAGCACACCCATGTTGCTCAATACCCACAGAAGTCAGAAGACGGTGTCAAATTCCCCTGGAGTGGGAGTTATGGATGATTGTGAGCTGTCATGTAGGTGTTGGGAATTGAACCTGGGTCCTCTGCAAGATCATCCAGTGCTTTTAGGCAGTGAGTCATCTCTCCAGCCCCTATCCATCTTAATTTTTTTGAGGCAGAGTCTCTTCCAGAGCTCATGAAGCAGACTAGACCGGTTGGGCAGTAAGTCCTTGGGAATCTGCCTTTCTCAGTTTACCTATGACAAGGAAAACAAAGGTGTGTCACCAAGGCCACACAGGTTCTGGGGATCAAACTTAGCAAAACAAGCACTTTGCCACCTGAGCTATTTTCTCAGCACTGTGTTACTTTCAAACTCCTTCTAGTTTGTATGATAAAGTATGTGATGTGGGGTTCATTTCTCCAGATGCAATGAGTGATGGTGTTCTTGATTGATATCTTTCTGGAAATGCCCTCTGTATAAAAAGAACCATTTTGAATGTGGTATTGCCCATGCCCCAGGGGTAGTGAGCCAATGTCAAGGTGGAGGGAGACAGACAGGTGTGATGTGGTCTCATGAACCTAGGGAAGGTTCAGGACACCTTTGCTACAACCACTTTGCAAGGCAACTTCCTGCTTCTCCCTCCTGTTCCTCTCGCTTTCCTCCCAGGCAGTGTTGTCAGGACTTCTTTAAAGCAGATCTCCAGCTCAGAGCATCTTCTCTGCAAGCACGATGTGAGGTATTCATCCTGTATACAGGGTTTGTGAACTCTGCCTCCTAGTAGCTGATAGTCTTTTCTCCTGTGCACCTTGTACCTCTGTTGCTCTTCAACCCCAAGCTGCTTCTGCTGTGGCCGGTTAAGCCTCATCTTCAGGGTCTGTCTTACACTTACCTCCTTGCCTGATTCTGACCAAACACTTGCCATCAAACTTTTCTTTATTTCATCCTTTCCTCCATGGTCACCTCTGATGGACGCACTCTCATTCGGTTTTTATTTACTTTCCTATTGACTTTATCTTTCTCCAGAATATAAGTTCTTTCTGGGGGGAAGTCTGTCTTATTTGCCCTTGAATCTGTAATATCCAGAACACTATCTACCTTTTAGTAAGCACAAATTATATTTGTTGAGAGAGTAAATAAGAAAAAAGGAAAGAAACCAAAACCTGTTGCAGAGACTTATTTGTACACTCTTTTATACCTTTCAAAAACAATAGTTGGTGGCATATAACCATTAGTAACTCCAGTTCCAGGGGATCTGACACCCTCTTCTGGCCTCTGAGGGCATTGCATGGCATGGATATGCTTACATACATGTAGATGATACACTCATACATATAAAATAAAAACAATAAATAAAATATTTGAGGTGGCAAGATAGCTCAGGGTTAAAGGCCCTTGTTTAGGTCTAGGGAGCAAGCTTAGTGGATAAAGCTCTTGCTGTGCAATCCTAAATACCCGAGTTCAGATTCCAAATACCTACATAAAAAGCTGAGCATAAGCTGGGCATAGTGGCACACACCTTTAATCCCAGCACACTCGGCAGGCAGAAGCAAGAGGAACTCTGTGAGTTCAAGGCCAGTCTGGTCTACAGAGTGAGTTCTAGGCCAGCTGGGGCTACAGGGAGACCCTGTCTCAAAAAGACAAAAAAAAAAAAAAGCTGAGCGTAGCAAGGAACATCTGGAACCCCAGGGCTCGAGTACAGGGCTCAAGGACAAAGACAGGAGGATCTCAGGGGCTGCTGGCCAGTTAGTCTAGGCAAAACAGTGAGCTTCAGGTTCTGTGAGAGAGCTTCTCTCTCTCTCTCTCTCTCTCTCTCTCTCTCTCTCTATATATAATATCTATATATACTATATACTATAATATATACTATATCTATATTAGATGATAGATTTATATATATATGGAGAGGCACTGCAGACGATAGCCAGGGAGCCTCGACATCTACCCACTGGCCAGTTCATCTTGTCATTTCTTGCCTCTCAGCTTCTTCATTTTTAAATGGATGAATCCTGTTGCATTAAAATTTAGACTATAGGGCTGGAGAGATCGCCTCAGCAGTTTAAGAACACTGACCTGCTCTTGCAGAGAACCTGGGTTCAATTCCCACACCCACATGTGGGTTACGAACTGTCTTTAACTCCAGTTCAGGGGAATCCGAATCCGCGTCTGACCTCCAAGGCATGCATGCATGGGGGCACCAACCTACATGCGACAGTACACCTCACACACATAATAAAATACATTTAATTAATTAATTAAAAAATAGATTAATGATAATATGTCATATATCTGGTGTATGACAGGAAATCCAAAATATTTGCTCCTTTCTGATACATAACTGGATTTAAAAAAAGTACAAAATGTTCCCAACTGCTTATCTTAGATACTGGGAATCTTGGGATATTTTTATTTCTGTTCATCTAAGCTCTCTACACATTTCTTAAATTTCAATAATATATGTGTTAATTGCACATATATGTACTTATCTGAAGACCAGTGTTTAGTTAAGATCTGTATTAATTACTTTCTAAAATTCCTGTGCTGACAGATTGACAGAACAACTACAAAAGGATTTGTTTGATATGGTTAGGAGAATTTCGGAGTCCATCTGTGTTGTTTTGAATGAGTGTCCCCTATAGGTTTTAATTATTCAGATATTTTGTCTCCGGTTTGTGGCACTGTTTTTGGAGGTCTTCGAAGGTGTGGCCTGCTAGAGGAAGTATGTCACTGGGGCTAGGCTTAGTGAGTTTCACACGCCTCTTGGTCTCCAGTCCCTCTCTCTGCTTCCGGTTGCTCTTTTGCGAGATGTGACCCTCGGTTTGCTGCTCAGCTCAGCCACCATGCTCCCGCCACAATGTACTCTAATTCCCGAAACTGTCAAGCATAAGCTAACTAAACTCTTCCTTTTCTAAGTTCCTTTGGTCATGGTTTTTTTAATCAGCAACAGAAAAGTGACTAATACCGTATTTGGTACCAAGTGGGTGTGGGCTTGAAGAACATGACCATGTGGATGTGGAGAAATGGAAGGACTGGAAACTTTGGGCTAGAAAAGCTGTGGATACTATAAACCAGAGCTTAAGGGGCCATTCTAGTGAAAGCCTGGAAGAAAGCATGGCTGCAAAAGTGAGTTCCAGAGGAAATAAAGACTTAGGCAGCAATGGGATATTTTCATAAAGAGTCTGGCAGCAGTTTGCTCTCAGCCCAAATGCTTGCCTCAAGCTGAGTTGAAAAGCAATGGACCGATGTCTTTGGCAGAGGATATTTCAAAACAGCCTAATGTAAAAATGGAGGCATGGCTTTTAATGGTGAATATTATACAGATCTACAGTGAACAAGAGCAAATGGGGCAGCGGCCAATGCCGAAGTAGGAGTTTGGATTGAAAAGTGCACTAGGACGATTAAAAAGGTTGGGGCCAAGGCCTGTGGGGAGAGGCTCCTTTCATAAGGAGATTACAGTGATAAGGAGAGGCCTCGAGATTTACAAGTAAACAAAAGAATCAATACCTTCAGGGGCCCCCCCCCCCAAGACCACACCCAACTAATTCCCAACTTTTGAAAGGAAAAAAAAAATACTTAAAAGGTTTTCTACTCCACAAGGTCCAGGGCAGAGAAAAATTCTGCAATGTGGTTAAAGTAGGAGAGAGTCCATCCCAAACTTGCAGCCAGTCGGCACTTTCATTCATTGTGGTGCTGGCCTTTAGAGGCATTAAGTTTGTAAGAGTGAAGGGCGTCATCCAGTTCTTCCTCCCATTTTTCAGAAGAGCCACAGAGGCCAGGCAGAGTGCAGCAGGGGTGTCTCCCTGAATAAAGAAGGCCCTGATAGGCCATTGCATGAAGCTGTTGNCCATTTCATAAGGAGATTAAAGTGATTGAAGGAGAGGCCTTCGGATTTACAAGTAAACAACAAGAATCAATAGCCTTCAGGGGCCCCCCCAGACCACACCCAAGCTAATTCCAACTTTTGAAAGGAAAAAAAAAATACTAAAAGTTTCTACTCCAACAAGTCCAGGTGCAGAGAAAATTGCAATATGTGGATTAAAGTAGGAGAGGTCCCATCCCAAACTTGCAGCAGATCGGCACTTTCATCATTGTGGTGCTGGCTTTAGCAGGCATTAAGTTTGAAGAGTGAAGGGGTCATCCAGTTCTTCCTCCATTCAATTTCAGAGAGCCACAGAGGCCAGGCAGAGTGCAGCAGGGGTGTCTCCTGAATAAAGAAGGCCCTAGTAGGCCATTGCATGAAGCTGTGAATGTGCAGCCTTGGTCGGCAGCGGAGACCCCAAGAAGATATTTGGAGATGCAGAACCTGGAGATATTTGCCAGGGAGAGCTGCATACAGGGAGTGTACCAGCCTAAGAAAGAGAATGTATGTTGCCAAGCAAAGCTGGAAGAAGCTGAAACATCTAAGCCCTTTGGAAGTTAAGATCCAGAAGTTGCACATGAAGGCTTACTGGACTTGGTGTTGCCCTGCTGGTTTTCAGTTCTTGCTTTGGTCCAGTATTTCCTCACTATGCCTCTATTCCTCCCTTTGGAAATGGTAGTGTGGGTGTTTCAGTTCCACTGTAACATTTGGAGGTTGTTAATTGCCTTTTTGATTTTGTAGGAGCTTACAGTTAGGAAAATGGCCTGAGTCTCAGAAGAGGCCTTGGACTGTAGACTTTTGAATGGCATTGAAACTGGTAAAGACTATGGGGACTTTTAAGGTTGGATTAAATGCATTTTTCATTTTATATGGTCAGGAGACTATGGGAGCCAGGGAGTAGAATGTGGTGGTTTGAATGAGTGTCCCCCATAGGCTTTAAGTATTCAGACATTTGTCTCCAGTTGGTGGCACTGTTTTTGGAGGTCTTAGAAGGTGTGGCCGTGCTAGAGGAAGTATGTCACTGGGGGCAGGCTTAGTGAGTTTCACAAGCCTCGTGGTCTCCAGTCGCTCTCTCTGCTTCCTGTGCTCTTTGCGAGATGTGACCCTCGGCTTGCTGCTCCAGCTCCAGCTGCCATGCCTCCCACTACAGTGGACTCTAATTCCCTGGAACCGTCAATCATAAGCTCAAATAAACTCTTCCTTTTATAAGTTCCTTTGGTCATGGTGTTTTATCATAGCAACAGAAAAGTGACTAATACACCATCATAGCTGGGAAGGAATGAGTGAGCAAGTTTGTGTTTGTTTATGTGTTGTGGCCTGGGAAGCAGAGAAAAATAGATTAGATCTAGGCTCTCCATGGTCAATTCCTAGGGACCCGTGTCCACCAGCCATGCCTCTGTTCTGAGAGGTTCCATAGCCTTTGGACAGTGCCAACAGCTAGGGGAGCAAATCTTCCAAACAAGTGTGGAAATTTAAACAAAGTCATAACCAGACATAGTCTCTGGGGTCAAACAGAGAAGCCCATCCTCCTGATCTCTTATCTGTAGTTTCTGGCTGCCTCATGGCCTCCACTTACTCTGGATAGGGACATAAACAAGTTTCAGGCTAATAGTTCTACATTCTCTCATGTGTAAAATTAGTTGATACATGGGACTGGAGAGATGGGACAGTGGTTAAGAATGCATGGTGCTCTCGAAGAGGACTTGAAATTGATTCCCAGGATCCATGTTGGGTGGCTTACAACCACCTGTAAGTCCAGCCCCGGGGGATCTGGCACCCTCTTCTGGCCTCCTTGGGCACTGTACTCACACATACCCACATGCAGACTCACACATAATTAAAAATGTACAAATTCTTTAAAAATAAGTTGATATAATAATGAAATATAGCCCACTGCATACTTATATGGCAGCTCACTCCTTGGCATCTATCAAGATGAACAGTGATACTGAGTAATAGCAGTAATTATAGCTTTAATTTTTAAATTTTATTTCTTTTTTTTTTTTTTTTTGGTCTTTTCTAGACAGGGTCTCCCTGTAGCCCCAGCTGTCCTGGAACTCACTTTGTAGACCAGGCTGGCCTTGAACTCACAAAGATCCGCCTGCCTCTGCCTCCCGAGTGCTAGGATTAAAGGCATGTGTCACAATGCCTGGCTTTTTATTATTCTTATTTTGTGTGTACAAGTGTATTGCCTGTATGTAGGTAGGTGCACCCATGTCTTGCACTGTCTGTGGAGGTCAGAAGTGGGTGTTCAATCTCCTGGAACTGGAGTTACAGATAGTTGTCAGCTGCTATGTGGGTGCTGGGAATCAAATCTCGGTCTTTTGCAACAGTATCCAGTGCTTTTAACCTCTGAACCATTTCTACAGCCCCATAATTCTAGATTTTTACTTAAAAGTAAAAACTGTTTGCAATTGGGCTTCCCATTGTTACAAGCTCATCCAAGACCCCAAGATAAAAGAGATAGAAAACATGGAGAGCATGTAAACAGGCCTGGGGGCCTTCACTCTGACCTAGTCTTAACTACCAGTTGGGAGCCTGGGATAGAGAGGCATCTGGTCCACAGAGAAACATAATAAATAAGAGTCCTATGCTAATTCAGCCTCAGAGCTCAGCCACACACGTTTCCCCAGGAAGCTTTTAAAATTATAAATTTCAGGGGTTTTGCTCCCATTTTGTTTTGTATTCTTGGGGTGGATCCCAGGGCACTGCATTCAAAAGCAGGACAGAGACTCCCCCTTGAGAAGCACGTGCCCACATGTGGGCATGACTGACTTTCCTTATACTTAAGTTTCTATTAAAATATCTTTAATAAAATACCCAACTTGGCTTCATAAAACAAACAAACAAACAAACAAACAAACAAAAACAATCAAACAAACACAAAAGGGGAAAAAGAAACAGATAAATCCACGCAGTTGATTCCTAGGGCTCAGCTAGATTGAAGAACCTCTTTTAGCCCCATCACACCTGTGAGCTTTGAATGCTCTGGCCCCATAACTACCAAGGGCCTGCTTACCCTGGTGATAAAGAACTTACTTCCCTCAGAGCCCCAAGCCACATGTTACTCTTTCCTGCAGACCCTGGACAGAGGCACAGCAGTTAAGAGTGCATACTACTCTTTTTTATTTTATTAATTTTTATTTTGTGCCAGGTCCTGTCTTGCAGCAGGACATTTTTTTTTTTTTGTTCCCTTTAATTTTATGTTGCTCCAAAATATGCTTATATATACTGCATACATATACCCAAATTCCAAAGTCTGAAAATAAACTATAGGTTAATTCCAAAACACATTTAGGGATTCATATTTTAACAGTAAATTTGCATGCAGGTAAAAAGAAATATTATTTCACATTCCTAAATTATATAGCAGGTTGATGTATGTTTTAATGTACTTTTCTTTCTTTTGGGGGGGGTCTTTTTGAGAGAGGGTCTTCCTTTAGTCCCAGCTGGCCTGGAGCTCACTCTGTAGACCAGGCTGTCCTTGAACTCACAGAGATCTGCCTGCCTTTGCCTTCGGAGTGCTGGGATTAAAGGCATGCACCACCATGCCCTAGGTTTTAATGTACTGTTAAGGAAGAAAAGACTTATTCTTCCTCATAAATCTTAGAACTGAAGAAAATAGAGACACAAATTTCAAGCTATATCTATAGTAATATCAGTCAATGTGGTATTATTTTTACTAACAAATTAGCCACTTTAACTTACATATAAGGATTTGGTGCTAGGATCTACAAGTTTGTTTCTCTGAGTCTGTGTTACTTCACTTAGCATAACAGCTTCTAGTTCCATACATTTACCTGCAAATTTCATGATGTCATCTTTGTTTACTGCTCTATAGAACTCCATTGTGTAGACGTACCACATTTTCATTATGCACACATCAGTTGAGGATACTTGAGTTGTTTTCAGCTCTTTGCTATTGTGAAGAGAGCTGCTAAACATGGTTGTGAATGTATCTCTGCTATAGGATGAATCCTTTGGGTATATACCAGGAGTGGTATGACTGGGTCAAATGGTAGATTCATTTTTAGTCTTTTAAGAGTTCTCCACACTGCTGTCCATAGGGGTTGCATGAGTTTGCAATCCCACCAATAGTGACTGAGTGTTCCCCTTTCTCCACAGCCTATCCAGCATTTGGTAATCATTTGTTTTCTTGATCATGGCCAGTCTTACCAGGGTTAGATGAATATTAAAGTGGTTTTAAGTTGCATTTCCTTAATTACTAATGATGTTGAACACTTTTTAAGATGTTTCTTGGCCATCTTTATTTCTCTTGAGAACTCTTTGTTCTTAACTTTAGCCCATCTTTGGATTGGGTAATTTGTTTTCTTGGTTCTTTGTTTTTTGAGTAGTTTATATACTCTGGATGTTAAACAGAGGTGTCACTGGGGAAGAGTTCCTCCCACTCTGTGGATTTTCTCTTCAATTCTTTTTTTTTCTGTACAGAAGCTTTTTAGTTTAATGAGGTCCCACTTATTAATTGTTAACCTTATTTCCTGTGCAACTACTGTCTGATTCAGAAAGTCTTTTCCTACATGTAGATCTTTTAGGTTACTGCCAACATTTTCTAACATTTTTAGAGTTTCAGGTTTCACATTGAGGTCTTTGATCCATTTAGAGTTGACTTTTGTGAAAGGTGAAGGGTAGGAGTTTAGTTTCCTTTTTCTACAAGTGGAGATCCAGTTTTGCCAGCAATGTTCGCTGAAGCTGCTGCCTTTTCTCCATTGAGTGTTCTTGGCCCCTTTGTCAAATATCAGGTGGCTGAAATTGCTTGCACTCAAGTTTGTGGATCTTCAATTTTGTTTCATTGATCTATGGGTCTATTTTTGTGCCAGTACCATGCTGGCTATAATTTTATGACTATAGCTCTGTAATATAGTTTGAAATCTGGTATAGTAATGCCCCCTGCATTACTCTTTGTGCTTAGGGTTGCTTTGGCTATCCGGGGGTCTTTTGTTTTTCCACATTAATTTTAGAATTTTTTTTCTAATTCTGTGCAGAAAGTCATGGGGGATTTTGATTGGGATTGCATTGAGTCTGTATATTACTTTGGGTAGGATGATCATTTTTATTATATTAATTCTTCCAATCCATGAGTATGAGAGAGCCTTCCATCTTCTGGTGTTTTCCTCAATCTCCTTCAAAGATTTAACATTTTCCTTGCAGAGATCTTTAATGTCTTTGATCAGGTTTGTTCCCAGATATTTTTTTTGATTGGGATTGGATTGAATATATATATATATATATATATATATATGATAGAAAGATTGGGATTACATTGAATATATATATATATGATAGAAAGAGAGAGTTTATATTATATATATATATATATGATAGATAGAATGGGTTTGCAATATATATATATATATATATATATATATATATGGATAGATTTCTTGGGCTCAGCTTCCCCCTCCTTTCTAGAGTACACCATCTAGCTGCAGCACCCTCTCTCCTGGTCCTTGGTTCTTAGAACCTATCCTACTTACCCTTGTAAACCACAGGTGAGTATAGCTCTCACCAAAAATCTAGGAAACTTCTTTTTGCAACACATGGAGACCATTACTAAATTCCACAACTGGTCTAAATGCAGAGAAGGAGGGAAGGTGGGGAGCCAAGCTCTGGTGGATAAACCCACAATGCAGCCCTTTCACATAAGGCTCAGGGAACACTATTTTAAATTATATTCATTTATTTTTAGTAATTCAAATTTTAAACAACTTCTCACATGCATGCAATGCATATGGTTTGTTCTCAGGAGCATCTTTCTACTACCCTTCCTTACTTCCTGCCTCCTGCCCACAAATGTCTCATCTTCATACCACTCCCTTTTGTTCTGTGACCCAATGAGATTAACCAGGGTTGTTTGTGTGGCTGTGGCTTGGAGCTATCTGTAGAATCCTGGTGGGCTCAGTAGAGGCTATATAACTAAAGAAAGTGGTTGCTACTGGATTAGTGTCTCATGACACATGAATTTCCAAAAGAACGTCCTTACCTCTGAAATTTGGATGTCTGATGAGGAATATCTCACTGACTTTTTTCTAATCTTGAAGGAAAACAGCTGACTGAAAAGGAGGAATTTTTCTTTTTAACCACATTTGCCCTCAGTTGAAAGATGACTAAATTTTCTTTTTATCTAGGAAATAGCCTTGAATGGAGTTCTCCTCTGCTGGAAGGATTCTTGCTGACACACTCAGAAAGGCCAGGCGGGCAACTTACTAGCATAATTGGCAAGAACGTTGCATCGCCTTCCACTTAACATAATTAAATCTGATTATATATAATTACTCCTTTCTACAGGAAAACTTCCTTGAAAGGTTAAATAATTGATTGCTGAGGGTGGAGACTGCAAATATTTCACATGTTGGCTCTGTAGAAATAATAATTTGGTAGAGCACCTTTCCCTAAACTGTTTTATCCAAATGTTCTTCCTGCCTCAAAAGTATTTAACTTCGAATCAAAAATGATAATCAAATTATACCAAGAGAATGGGTCCCCCCAAACCACATTTTCTTACTAAAGTAATCAAGATTCTTTCTCTGTTATTTTTATCGGTATGTCTTCATAGCGTCCATGTTTGTAATGAGGAACTAGAAGGAAGTGATTCATTTCACTGACAGATTTGCTGCTGGATGGTCATTAACAGTAAGAGAAGGAGGGAGAGGACTGAAGTCATGAAGCCGTGACGGTGCCGAGGCAAAACTTCTGATTTTCCTCTATCCTTTTCCTAATGGGCTCCTGTCTTCCGTCTCCTCCCAAAGTTGCTTTTGCTTTCCTGACTACACAACAGAAAAGACTGACTGTGCGGTCCCCGGGCAATGCCTCCTGTCCCAGAGGAATATCCCAGGTCCTCGCTGTGGTGAGCCGCTCCCCATAGCTCCTTCTGTGTTTTTCCCTCTCTGAGTTCTGAGTGGCTTCCGCTTCAGCCATCCCACCTGCTGCTGATCCCACAGCATACCAAGCAGGTTCTTCTCAGAAGCCAGTGCTTTACTTTTCCTAGAGTGCTCTGTCTATTTGGCATATTCCCTCCTTGTTTCCTATCTTAACTAATTCTCTGTGCACAGCTTAGAAGACAAAGAGAAAGATGGAACACCACTTTCTCACTCAGTCCTTGTGACTACTGAGAGACTTATATGTGCCTGTAAGTCCAGTGTTCTGAAAAAGCTATGCACAAAGAAGCAGGCTGATCTTTAGATTTGTTGGTGATTAGTCCTGTTACCATAAAATTATTTTTTAAGTTCACCATGAGAATTATACCTGGTCTTACAGGCTTGTAATCTCAGTTACTTCAGAGGCTTCAAGGCTTGTCTGGGCTACAGATTGCGTTCAAGGCCAGTTTGAGAAAATTAGTGAGACTTTGCCTCAAAATTAAAAGCAAAAATAAGCTTAGAGTTCTAGTGGTAGAATTTCTGTCTAACATGGATGAGATTGAATTCAGTAGCCATGACTGAAAAAAATCCCTGCAAAGAGCCGGAAAATAGAAAAATAAATAACTAGAAACAATACAGGTTTATAAAAGAGGACACTTTTGTAGGAAACAGTATACCATGAAATGTCTGTTGAAATAAGTTACACATTATTCATTTATCCACACACACACACACACACACACACACACGTATGTGTGTATATATTACTTTACTTTGACATGTGTATTTTATTTTAAGTAGAGCATACCACTTTTCTAAGCTGAAATTATGTGTGTAAGTAATCCATGTTATCTAGATATCATTTTTCTAGAGTAAGTGTACATTACTAAAATGTCTGTTTCAAATCAAGGGTTCTGGTGCTAATAAAAAAGCCAAATGGGAGCTAGAGTGATGGCTCAGTAGTTAAGAGCAAAGACTGCTCTTGCAGAGGAACCAGGTTCAGTTCCTAGCTCCAACATGGCAGCTCACAACTGTCCATAACTCCAGTTCCAAGGGATCTGATGCCCTTTTCTGATGTCTTCAGGCAGTGCATGACATGGGTGCATTTACACATATGCTGGCAATACACTCATACACACAAAATAAAAAAAATAAAAAATATATAATGCCAAATGTTATTTTAGAAAATCATTCTAACTAGTGTGCTGTGTGTTGGGCACCTAGAACTAGACCATGGCCATAGGATGACAGACGTGGGAAGGGTCTGAGAAATGACTGTGAAAACGTCCTTACAGATGGAAAGACAAAACTCAGAGACATAGATGCCAACAGGACTTGGGGGCCCTGGGAGGAGCTGAGGCTGTGTAGGGGAGAATTGTCCTCAAAGATCAAAAGAACTTCAATAGAAAGAAGATGATGGTTTAGAATGTGTGGTTAGGAGTGGATTTTATGGGCCTCTTGAGCACTTTAAGTGGTGTGGTCATTTAAAAATATTTTTCAATACCTCAAATTACGATTTTTTTAGTAAAATTCCTAATGAAATGAGTGAATCCTTAACAAAATTGAAGGTGTTCATATTGTTGGGATAGTGCCTGTTACAGTCACATGGAGTCCTGAGAATGAGATTGTCAGACAACTCATAGAGTGTACGTCCCAAACCTAGAGATCAGAGGTCAGCACTCAGTGCTGCCTCCCTGGGCAGGGAAGGAAAGAGGAAAACAACAGACATGGGAGGTTGCTGGCCGGGTATCACAGAGCCTGCAGTTCACGGTTTACAGCACATTTGTGGTGTGTGTGTGTGTGTGTGTGTGTGTGTGTGTGTGTGTGTGTGTGTGTGTGTGTGTGTGTATCTGTTTGTGGATGTCAACTACTGTCTGCCTTTTCTGTTTTTGGAGATGGGATCTCTCACTGGCCTAGAACTCATTTACTTGACAAGACCCTCTGGCAATGAGCTCCAGGAATCTGCCTCTGTCCCTACCCAGTACTGGGATTACAAGTGTGCACCATCGTGCCTGGCCTTTTATATGGTTTCTAAGGCTTGAATTCAGTGCCACACACTTCACTACCTAAGCCATCCCACCAGCCCTGGAGCACAATTTTTAATAAGAAAAAGGAGCAGGCTCTAATGATAAAGTGTGCTACAGCAAATTCACATATCATCACAGTTGCTTATGATCATTGCTAATGGAAAGAGGGACCAGTTATGAGGGAACAAGATAGACTCCATTTTGCTTTTTTTCTCTTTTCTTTTTTTTTTGGTCTTTTTGAGACAGGGTCTCCCTATAGCCCCAGCTATCCTGGAACTCACTCTGTCGACTAGGCTGGCCTTGAACTCACAAAGATCCACCTGCCTCTACCTCCCAAATGTGCTGGGATTAAAGGCATGCGCCACCACGCCCAGCTGACTGTTTTTCTATTTTGTGGAAATACACCCCACCCTCGGATTCCAGGAAAAACCACAGAATATCTCAATAGCTAGCAGGGATGCACCAAAGGTTGTTTGTTGAAAATAACTAACAGAGAAAGACCGAAGGTTAAAAGTGTTTGTTCTTCCGCCAGGATGTACTCGGTGAGTAAAGATCTTCCTCCCCATGATGCCACCGAAGCCTCCAGGTGGCCCTGGACCTATCAGTCTAAAAATCATGCTTCCTCAGTCCCTATGAGTCAATAACAAAATGCCAAAACTGAAAAATTCCCCATTTGTGATTTTTCCCTTTTAAACACCCAACTCCCCTAGACCAAGTGCTGCTCTCTCCTCTCTCCTGCATCGGACAGGATAGCAGCCCGAGCCTGAATAAAGACTCTTTGTATCTACATTGGAGCTGCGTGTCCTGGTGATCTTTCGGAGGTTCCAGTGATCTGGGCATAACACCAAGTGTTATATAATTCACATAATTCTATATGATCTTATCTGATTCACAGTGCAGCAAATTTGTTGACACCCACATCTCCACAAACAAGTGAGTAACGCACCATGCTCTGACATTAAGGCAGCTGCAGTATCTCTAGGTGATAAGAGTTTTACAAGTCTATTAGGATCTTAAGGAGGCGGAACATGGGGACACCATTTATTTAAATGTCAAAATGTTATTTGATATATGCAACTTGTTATGATACATGTCTGTAATAGTAAATATTCTAAAAATGTGTTATTCCTGTATTCAGGTCACTGTGCTGTAAAATGTTCTGTTAGGTCATAACTGACCAATATTTCAGAGAATACCTAACACCTTTGATCCACAGGAATACAACTGCTAGATATTATTAGGATAGGTATTATTTTGGTAAACTATTCCCCTTGTTGGCTGGAGAGATGGCTCAGTGGTAAAGTGTTTGCGCACAAGCTTGAAGGCTTCACTTTGGATGCTCAGCACCCATGTAAAAGAACCAGAGTTCAGTATGTAAAAGTACTAGTTGTGTAAGCTGGAGGACCTGAGTTTGATGTATAAAATCCACGCAAAACTGGAAGAAATGGCTTCCTGCTATAATTCCAACATTCCTAGAGTGAGATGGGAAGTATAGACAGGAGGATTGCCAGGACAAGGTAGCGCGGAGTGGTAGAAACAATAGGGTGGAAAGTGACAACAAACGAACTCTGTCAAGTTGTCCTCTGACCTCCACACATGTGTCATAAAACATGTATTCTTGAATTCCTCATCCACCCCTCTGTACACTCCTAGATTTTCACACGCTCTCTGGAAGATGGTGTGATCTTTAATTAGTGCCATTGTTCTTTAGGTTTGTGGACAGAACATTCTTTCTTTGACTCAAGGACCAAGGATTATACTGGGCAAAAGCATGCTCACTGTCATTTACGTGCTTCCTTCTTTTTTTGGAGGGGGGGGATTTTTGAGACAAGGTCTCCCTTTAGTCCCAGATGGCCTGGAGCTCACTCTGTAGACCAGGCTGGCCTTGAACTCACAGAGATCCACCTGCCTCTGCCTCCCAAGTGCTAGGATTAAAGGCATGCGCTACCATTCCCAGCACATGCTGCCTTCTATAGGTGGTAACAAGGAGGCTGTTCCTGCCCTCGTGGACACAGGTTGGGATGAAAGTCTACTTATGTGTGGATACATTAACCCCATCACCTATGCTGTGTCTCATTCTCCCTTGAACTTTAAAAGTATGATTTCTGCCACATAGAATTTACTGAGAAAAAAAATAAGGAGAAACCAATTTTCTTTTGCTACAAATGTCTTAGTCTCATTATCACACAATGTGTGAAAACAGTAAATTCATTGGAAGGTCTAAGTAGGTAGACAGGTAAGTGAATTTACTTCTTACAGACAAGGTATTGTCTCTGTATGAGAAAGCTTCAATAGACTTTACTCGGCTGTCCATTTTGGCTGCTCTGCTGTCATGGGAAATGGCTGGAAGATTTGAGGGCAAATGTTCACCTGAAATCCATGCACAGCTGCATGCAAGTGTCTGGGGCACAATTTTGCTGTTCTTAGTTAGAACATCTTAATCATTCTCCAGTTTTAGCTCCTGGTCATAAACAGGTTTCTTTCTTAATGATGGAATTCTCCTTCCTCAATCTTTTCTATTTTTTAATTAATCAAGAAACATTCTTGGCCATTGGATCCTCATTTTTCAAGTAAGTAGCAGATTAATGATTCTCTGTGACTGTGCCAAGCTATAACCTCTTTGCACCCCAAACTCTTCGACTGTGAAATGAAGGTACAAGGTTGAACTAGATACGGCTAATGGCCTTTCTGCATTCAAGATTTTAGGATTCTTCAGCTGTAATTGCAGCAGAATGACCCTGTATTTAATAGGAAGGAGATTCTACTAATAAACGGACAAAGTCACTCAATAACCATGCTGTAGGGAACTAGGAGACCCTACAAATTCACATAGCTCTTTGCTGTCTCTTGTTTAGCTTAGAGTCACATCCCTGCAACACCAGCTCAGGCTTAGAATCCAGGCTAACCTTTCATTAGCTTTGTGACCTGTGACCTTGGGGCTATTTTACATCTCACGGCTTCAATTTAGTCAAGTGTCCAATGGGGATAATATTAACTAAGACTTTATATAGTTCCATTGTGTCATACATAAACCTGCACATGTTCTGTGCTTATAATGGGCCCAGCATGAGTTAGATGCTTAGCACTAGTTGACTGAGAGTTCAGTCCTGGCTCCCAGAGCAGGGTGAGAATTTGGTCCATAGTCAAAATTGAGTGAGGTCGTTTTGTTCATATTCATCTCTTTTCTCTTGTAGGAAATACTGTGTTCAGCATTTCAGAGATTTGGGTCTGTTATAAATGTCTGAAATCATGGAATCTGCCAGTGGTTGGCCTCCCACAAATACTGGGAGTCATTTTCCCAGGCTTTCATTTGCAACCTGTCATGTGGCTCTGCTGACACATGTTGGGAGTCACTCCTCTGTGACAGGTTTATAGCACAGTAATTTTACTTTGCCCATAACCTTGAAAGAGATGCACTGGGTTCCCATTATAATGTAACAAATGAAGGCCCCCGACTTGCCACTCACATCAAATATGTGGATTTTTAACCCTGGGAGTATTTTACTTTTCCATTATGAAAATGCTAAATATGATGAGGCTTTGGTTTTCCTTAAATTGATAGATTTCTGCTTAACCTGGAATGCCCAGGGCTGCTCTCCTCACTCATTCTACACCTAAGTTCATGCATTCTTTTAAAATTGATTTTTGAGACAGAGTCTCGTGTATCCTAGACTGGCTGAGGACTTGCCATGTAGTCAAGGCTAATTATTAGGGGCATGCCCTCTACCAGCCATTAAAACTAGTCTTTAACAATTTTATACATGTATAAAATGTATTTTGAATATATTCACTTTTCTTCTTTCACCCTCTCAGTCCGACTGAATGCCTTTTCTTCCTGAGAAGTTTCTCTCTCTCTCTCTCTCTCTCTCTCTCTCTCTCTCTCTCTGACCCACTGAGCTTAATTAGATTGCATTCATGAGCACAGATGGGAGGCTGTTTACAGCAGAATGGGCAGCTTACCTGTGGCTACACAACTGAGGAAAATGTCTTCCCACCCCCTCCAGCAACCATTGGCTCCTGAGCTCTTAGCTCATCTCCAGCCCTGGTAGAATGCTGACAGGCTCAGACATCCAGGTCTTACACAGTGCTAGGGAGTGAACCCAGTGTTTCGTGCATGTTAGACAAGCACTCGGTGAAATGAACTGTATTTCCAGCTAACAATTCTTCTGGGTCTTCAGACATTGATCTGTGATCACCAGGACAAGATCAGGGTATAGAAATGGAAATAGTCTTACATAGTGCTTTTTTTTTTGGGGGGGGGGAGAATGTAAAGCACAGTACCATGACTTGGGTAAGGGTACCCCAGAAGTTCATGAACAAAAGGGTTGATTTTCAGGGTGGTGCTATTGGAAAGTGATGGGACCCTTAACAGGTCTTGTGAGAGGTTCTTTGCAAGCTTGCCCCCAGAAAGGTTGTTGAGCACTTTTTCTTCCTTGGACCTCTGGCACATGCCTTGAAGGGTTTTGTTCCTTTCACAACCTCCCTGCCATTGCCCTCCCCCCAAACCCCATGCTCATCAGAGAGCCCAGGCAATGAATCCACTTGATGCTGGATCGAGTCCTTCTCATCTGAAAACCAAATAAACATTTTCTCTTATAAATTCATTATCTTGGGGGCTGGAGAGATGGCCTAGCGGTTAAGAGCGCCGACCGCTCTTGCAGAGGACCCAGGTTCGATCCCCAGCACCCACATGGCGGCCGAAAACCATCTGCAACTCCAATTCCAGGAGAACTCCAGTTCCAGGGGAATCCGAGACCCTCTTCTGACCTCCGCGGCATTGCACGACACGGGTGCACAGACTTGCATGCAGACAGTACATTCATACACATACAGCAATAAATAAAAAAAAAATAAATTCATTATCTTGAGTATTACAGTACTGCCACGCACACAGCTCTGTAGCCCATTTTTTAATTGGGTCATATGTTTTCTTGGCACTGAGCTGTGTACTTTGTGCTGTTTTCACACATGCAGCTCTTTGAGTGTTTTTTAGTTTCCTCCACATCCACAGGGGCCATTCCTAGCTGTAAGCCACACAAAAACAGGTGGCAGCAGGATTTGGCCTGTGGACTGTGGCCCATGGACTGTGGCCTATGGACTGTGGCTGTTGGTTGCTACTCTGCTCTGGACAGAAATGGAAACTTTTTTTTTGCTTTTATGTAGGTCTCCATGTAGATCTTCTAGCAAATTGTTTAAAGACTCAGTAGAATGTAATTTTATTTATTTATTTATTTATTTATTTATTTATTTATTTATGTCTTTTTGAGACAAGGTCTCCCTTTAGTCCCAGCTGGCCTGGAGCTTGCTATGTAGACCAGGCTGGCTTTGAACTCACAGAGCTCCACCTGCCTCTGCCTCCCAAGTGCTGGGATTAAAGGCGTGCGCCACCATGCCCAGCAGAATGTAATTTTAAAATGCATTCCATTTCTAAGATAATAGTCCTAATTTTTATAGGACTCTTGCTTGAGCGGGAGGAAGTTCAAGGATGTCTGACTGAACCCTGAAATAAATAAGGTATGGTTAGGTGTCCCCAGTAGTGGGTTTCCATGCTGGGTAGTTTTATCAACTTAATTCAAACTACAGACACCTGGGAACCTCAACTGAGAAATTTTATCAATCTGTTTGGCCCATGTGCCCATTTTCTTGTTGCTAATTGATGTGGGAGGGCCTATGTTATGGGAAGTACCATCTCTGGGCAGGAAGGCCAGAGAAAGATCCTTGAACAAGGTTGAACAAGCCAAGGGGAGGAAGTCAGTAAGGAGCATTCCCCCATGGCTTCTCCTTCAGTTCCTGCCTCCGGCTTCCTATTTTGAGCTCCTGTCTGAGGTACCTTGATGATGGACTGTGACCTTGATGATGGACCGTGACCTTGATGATGGACTGTGACTTGATGATGGACTGTGACTTGATGATGGACTGTGACCTTGATGATGGACTGTGACCTAGAAGCCAAACAAACCCTCTCCTCCCTCAGGATGCTTTGGGTCCATGTTTTATCATAATAGAGAAGTTAACTCAAACAGCTTATCCGAACAGCTTCTCTGCAGTTATGTGTGCTTTTTTTTTTTTTTTTTGATGTGTGTTTTCTGGCCTGAATGGACAGTTCCATGAGGGAGGGCCATGGTTTTGGCTGCTTGGTATCCTTGGCTTCCAGGATAGGTTTGGCATACAGTGGGATCTCAATAAATATTCACAACTCCATAAACATATGTCTCCTTTTCACAGAAAACAGCAGTGTATTTTCATCTTTCATGTTCACCAACAATTGCTGTGTTTGCAAATAGGAAGATTAATTTTGCAGATATTTTTAAATACATTAATCCACTAGGAAAAATAGCATGTTTGCCTTCTTCATAGGAAAGATGCTTTCTAACATCAGTAGATAGGGAAAATTACTCACTTGTCTGAGCTCCATTATTCACAGCCTCATATAAAATAAAAATTAAAAAAGCACAAATGGTGATATCTCAGTTTTCGATGAATATAAAAAAGTGTTTCTTTACTTCAAGATAAACCAGGAATCTCAAACTATTTCGTATTCCAATGACCTGGTTTTCAATAGGAATCCATCACTCTTTGTTAACATAAAGAAAATGTCCTGGGTCTGGTAATTCAATTTTAAGATCAATGCTGTTCAATTATTTAGTAATAAATCCTGTTAGAATAGCATAATACAAGCACTGTGGTAGTTTTTAGTAGAGGTTGTGGGGAATGAGATGGCAATTTATTGATCAGATGAGACTGGGGGTGACTGATACATTTCTGGAAATTTTAGAGTCTGCCTAATAGTAGATGCTGTTCAGACATTCTTCTAGTATCTTACCTGGAGATCAAGTGCTGAATTGCAAAATGTTGGCATCTTTTCAATACAAAAGCCAATTTAATAGATTTTTACTGTTTCAGGTAAAGTTCTGAGGTCACTACTAAGGCAAACATCATCTTCAGGGTGAATGGACCTTGGAAATCTGTTAGGAAAGCATCGTGCTGGAAACCCACTCAAGGTGAGAAACCATTCCTGTCTTTCTAGGTGAGTCCAGATGAAACAGGTGGTTCGTGACTTTGTGCAATGCTATTGGAACAGTGACATCTTCAACTTCATGTCTCCATGGATTTCATGCAGAGATTGAAAAGGGGCTTTGTGGAGGAATACATTTGTGTTTTCCAAACCCTACTCACTCTGGAATCATTTTTTGATGCAGGAGACCATCGTTTGTTGGAGACCATCATTGGAGGGAGAGAGTCCACTATTGCTTTGGGGTTGAAAAACGTCATTGGTTAGAGATCATCATTCATTGGTATCCATCACTGGATGGAGACCATTATTGTTAGGAGGTGACTATTGGTTGGAGACCACCCTTGCTTTTGGGGTCAGAGGGGGAATGTACTTGCAGGAATGTACTCCCATCAACCAAGCTGCTAAATTAATGCTCTGTTTTCACCATGAATCAATAAAGCTTCCTGACAGCATCTCCCTCCGTGCTAAACACACTTGGCAGGTAAGCTATTCTCTAGTCCTGCCCTCTTCTGTTAAGCTCTGTTCTTATTGAATGCTAGTCTTGTTGTGCTTAAGTATATTAGTGGTTATTTTATTTGCCATTATAATGATATAATTTAATTATTATGTAAACAAATTATGAGTATGAAAAGAGGATTCTCTCTCTGAAGATGAAGTCTAATGCTTTTGGAAAAAAAAAAACAATTGGAAGATAGGTGTCCAAATGATAATGCCAAGTTTGTGAGGGAGAGAGATGTTAAGAGATTGAAAATATAAAAGTCTAAGTATCTGGACTCAAAATACATTAGAGGTTTTAATGTCTTACATTTTCGGGGAATTAGAGTTGTACAATTGCATATTGTATAAGAAAGATTTGGGTCTCCAGTCAGTAAATCTTAACTCAAGGCTTGAATGGTGTATCAAAAAATGAGAGCATGTAGATTTGCAAGTTAAAGAATTTTGAAAATTAACTTCTTAGGGCAGAGGCTATGAGCTATGCACTAGAATTGTGTGTGTGTGTGTGCATGTGTGCACGTGTACGTGTGTGTGTATGTGTGTGTATATGCGTGTATGTATGTGTATGTGTGTATGTGTGTGTGTATGTGTGTGTATGTATGTGTGTGTGTTTATATGGGTGCACATGTGTATTCAAGTGCAATTGGACATGTGCACATGGAGACCAACCAGAGGTCTGCTTCCAGGTTCCTGCTATGCTTGAGTTCCCGCCCAGACTTCCCTTAGTGATGGACTGTAAGCTGGAAGCCAAATAAACCCTTTCCTCTCTCAAGTTGTTATGGTGTTTTATCACAGCCAAAAAAGCAAACTTAGACCGTAGTTATGAGTTCAAGCCCTATGACCTACATTTTGGAAGGACAGAATTGACTTCTGCAAGTTGTACTCTGGCCTCAACATGCACAACATGGTTAGTTTGCATGTGCACACGCGCACGCGAGCACACACACACACACAGTCACACACTCACAATAAATAAATCAATCAATCAATCAATAAATAAATAAATAAATAAATAAATAAATAACAAAGTAGGTATTTCTGGGCATATATATGGATGCATTTGCTCAGAAAATATAAAGAAGCATGTGCCCCAGAATATACAGAGTGGCCGTGTCTGGTGGTGTAGTCAGACTGCTACGCAAGTGTGCTTGGGGGTAGGTAGTGAGCAGAGGGGAGTTTTCACGTTTGTTCTTACTGTGGCTTCCACATGAAGGAGGCGTTGCCATCCCCCTTCCTAGTTTAGGAGGCCAATGCCTTATCCAATATGCTCCCAGGGGTTCTCTACATCTGTGTTTACAAAAAAGATAAGAAGAAATAATCAGCTTCCTTAGGGCTGACAGCAAACAGGGAAACGAAGAAGGAACTCAGGAACTCACAGTTTGTCTCCTGGGATTGCTGCTGGCGGAGTCTTTCTGGAAAGTAGCCTCTCAAACATTCAAAAAGTTCAGGGCTGCTCTAGAGGGCGCAGCTAGGGGAGGGAGTTTAAATTTAATGATTAAAATGTTCTGGATAGTATGAAATGCACAAAATTTCAACAAAATATACATTAAAAAAGAAAACCAATATACCGAAAATGTTGAACTTTATGACAGTCATCTCACATGAAATACAGAATAGGAATTTGGTCCAGAGAAATAATCCATTGTGTGCAAAAAGAGATTTAAATAGAAGGTTCATTTGAGATTTGCTTATGACAGTTTGAAGAATGATTTCCAACAGGGAAATTACTAAACAAATTATGGCAATTCTACAGTAATTCCATATAAGGAAATACTACATGACTATTGAAATCTTGTTTTAAGACTGACCATGGAGATACAATGTTTACAACATGACAATCTGTGAAAAATGAATGGAAAAAAAACCTTGATGGTGTGATATGATGTTGTTTAAATTTTGTGATTTATTTCTTTTTGTTAAATTTGTATGAATGTTTTGTCTGCATGTATGTAACTGCACCTATGTCATGAAATGGCTGTGGAGATCAGAAGAGGGTATCTAATTCCCTGGAACTGGAGTTAGGGATGATTGTTAGCTGCCATGTGGGTATTGGGAATGGAACTTGGGTCCTCTGTAAGAGCAGCCAGTGCAGTCATCTATCCAGCCCCAGTGTGATATAGCATTCTAACAAAGTAATTTAGTATCTATCTATCTATCTATCTATCTATCTATCTATCTATCTATCTATCTATCTATCATGTATCATCTATGTTTCATATAGATCTCTATCATCTATCTATCAATCATCTATGTATCATCTATCTATTATCTATCTATCCATCTATCTATCCTCTATCTATTTGTCATCTATCATCTATCTATATCATCTATCTCCTATTTATCTGTCATCTATCTATCTCTATCATATATCATCTATCTATCTATCTATCTATCTATCTATCATGTATCTATGTATCTATGCATCTATCTATCTATCTATCTATCTATCTATCTATCAATCATATATCATCTATCTGTTAGGTCTGGGCTTCCCAGAATTCCAAGGAACACAAGACATCCACTTCCTCCAGAGGCTGTCAATCTTCTGATGTCTTCCCCTGTACCTGAGGTCCCTCCCCATGGCTATAAAGGGGTGTGCCTCAGTTGCCATCTTGCTGCTACTGCTACCCCACCATGTGCCAACAGGTAGTCAGCCCTGGAAATTCCTGAAGTAAATGTCTCAGAGTGACTAAGCCTCATGTTCCTGTCTTTTATCGGGGGTTTGCGCCATTAGAATCTAACAATATCTATGTATCTATGTATCTATCTATTGACCATCTATCATCTAGGTATCTTTTACCTACCATTTGTTTGTCTATTATCTAACAGAAACCTAGTAAAAAATTAATATTAAATTAATTTTGTTAATGTAAAATTTTGTCATTGTTTTAACTTTATTTTTAAACTATTTATTTATTTATTTATTTATATTTTGTGTGCATGACCGTCATGCCTACATGTATGTAAGTGCACTTGTATCATGTAGTGTCCCTGGAGGCCAGAAGATAGCATTGGATCCCTTGGAACTCGAGTTACAGATGGTTGTTGGCTGCCGTGGGGGTTCTGGGATATGAACCCGAGTCTTCTGTAAGAGCAGCCAGTGCTCTCAACTGCCGAGCTGCGTCACCAGCCTCTTAAAATTATTTTTTAAGACATCCCAGGTCTTTGATGTAATGTAGAGATATTCCTTTCATGAACATGCCCAGAAGTAGACAACACCCTAGACAAAGAACAAACACAAAATGGTTGGCAACCCTTACTATCTCTTCCTCTTCTCTGTGCTGGGCCAACATCCCATAGTTAATCTCCTGGGGGTGGTACTGATCATAAGGCAATTATCACACAGCAGTTTGAGCCATTTGTCACTACTGCATTTGTAGATCAAAAATACTTTCTTATTTGCAATTTCATATTCATATGGTTCAAAATAGTATTTATAACATTATTTAATCTGACTGAAATTACTCAATCTCTCAGACTTCTTGGGGCTGGAGAGATGGCCTAGCGGTTAAGAGTGCCAACTGCTCTTGCAGAGGACCTGAGTTCGATCCCCAGCACCCACATGGCAGCTGAGAACTGTCTGAAACTCCAATTCCAGGAGAACTCCAGTTCCAGGGGAATCCGACGCCCTCTTCTGATCTCCGTTGCATTGCACGACACGGGTGCACAAACCTGCATGCAGACAGTACATTCACACACAAATAAATAAATAAATAAATAAATAAATAAATAAATAAATAAAATGGTTTTAAAAATTATTTACAGGGGCTGGAGAGCTGGCTCAGTGGTTAAGAGTACTTACTGGCTATTCTTGCAAAAGACCCAGGTTTGAATCCCAGCACCCACTGGTGGCTAACAACCATCTGTAACTCCAGTTCTGGGGGAATCTGCCACCCTCTTATATTTTCCACAAGCATTGGATGACAGAGAAACACACTTGCAGGTATAAAATAAAATAAAATAAAATAAAATAAAATAAAATAAAATAAAATATGAAAGCAATTCTTTACTGGTTGGGTGGGATGTGGCTCAAGTCATGGAAGCCTGAGGATCTGAGCTTGGGCCACAGCACCCACATAGAAAACAAAGTGATTCCAGGGCTGGGAAGGGAGAGACAGGGAGAGCCCTGGGGCTCCCTGTCCAGCCTAGCCTACTTGGTGAGTTCCAGGTGAGTGAGAGAGCCTGTCTCAAAAAATGAGGTAGACATAGCCTGAGGAAGGACACTTAGTATCCTCTGGGCTCCATGGACACACACACACACACACACACACACACACACACACACACACACCATCTGCACCCGTATGTACATGTACACCCCCAGTGTACAAACATGCTCATATGCACATGCTTAGATGATGATGATGATGACTATGAGGATGATTTCTTACTGCCCAAGGACTGTTCTTTCACGACGTCTTTATGAATGAAACCGAAAATGTACTTTATCTCTCTGAGGTAGAGACTTCTGTGATCACAGGCCTGTACCCTGAGGAGACTCAAGTGTGAATATCTTCTACTGTCAATTTCATGGAATTCTGAATGGACTTTGAGCCACAGACCCTCGGGTTCACTCACAGTAAGTCTTACACATTCTGTAGTTGATCCTGGATGCGGATGCTCTTGAAACCAGTGCTGTCTAATTTCAAGTATGCGTATGAAGATGGTATTTTTGGAAACCCTAAGGGAGCAGTCAGATAAAATTGCCCTGGTTTTCTATGGCATAGACCCTCGGACATTAACACCAGCTTTGGTGTCGCTGGGGGTATCTCAGGGGATGCAGTTTGTGGCCATGTGTAGGAGGTAAGGTAGGCCTCTCTCAACTCTTCTAAGCAAAGAAAGGAGGTGGGATGAAGCTTTATTGCTCCTTAGGGGTGGAATGGGCACACAGAGCTCTCCTCACTGCCCATCTTGGCTTTCTGCAGGCTCATCAGGAAGAAAAGGCTGTTAGGAAATAAAACAGATCTAACTGGTGCATCTCTCCTCACACCCCCGACCCCCTTACTACAGCTGTGGTGTCTGTTAGGTAGAATCCTTGCCTTACTAAAATTGTACCTTCAGCAGGAAGTATTCAACTGTACCTCTGCTGAAGCTGGAATGAA
The DNA here is from genome assembly GCA_009823505.1 of Rhizomys pruinosus. Lineage (NCBI taxonomy): Eukaryota > Metazoa > Chordata > Mammalia > Rodentia > Spalacidae > Rhizomys > Rhizomys pruinosus. The sequence continues at coordinate 92,720 of VZQC01012516.1, forward strand.
TACTTCCACTTAACAGAGAGGAGAGGGAGATACACGGGGACAAAATGTGTTTCACTTTGTCTATACATGTCCCAAACACCCAGCCAACATACTCAATATCCCTTTGGAAGGCTAGAGGAAAATCCCTTGCTCTCTGAACAACAAACTTACTCAAGGGACTATACTTGAATTGTGCAGGTCAATCTCTATGAGATCTTATTTTCTTGACATTATTTTCATATCTTTTCTATTTCTCATTCAACTCAAGTGATATCCTGTTGTTTAATGGATTCCCAGTGCAGAAATTATCTTTGGGATATATTAGTCCTTGCACATGTTATTTACACACCTAAAATATACCCAAGGTAAATAATTGCTATGTACAAGAATACCCATTTCAAGAGTTCATAAAACCCTTTTTAAAAAGACACTCCAAAATAGAGCAATTCTTAGATATGACAATTGCATATAATAGAAAATTGTTCATCCATTATAAATCTTTTTCATAAAAAGTTCTTAACAGGACGTGGTATGGTTATATTTCAAAGTATTCATCTGAGTGCATTTAGCTAGCTAAAGCCACCTTGAATTATAAATAACAGTTAATGAGTCCATGGGTCTGACAATCAGAGAAATATTTGAATTTATGCTTTGAGAAGCGGCTTTTCCTCCTGTAAAGTTTGGAGATAAGAGTTGTAGAATGGGCTTCTCAGACTCAAAGCGAAGGGCTGGATAGCTGGGGACACCATTTATTCTTGAAATGGTGGTGGAAAGAGAATATTCCATTGTGAGAAACGTTGTAAATAGGAAGTTTTTCAGGGTTACCAGTGTAAGTCATCATTTGAAAAGCAACCCCCCTGCCCCCCGCTATTCACTAGGAGGTACTCACAACCTCTTAGTGAATATACTTCTATAATCATAGCTTTAGCAGGAGAATCACATAGGAGCAACCTGGTTATGAATTTTATTCTTTTCCTTTTTCAGGGTATGTGACAGCTATCAGATTCATTTATTCACCCAATAACTATTTCTGAAGTACCTTTTATTTGCCAGACACCTTGCTAACTGTTGTCTATATACGATGTTGAACATGACAGGTCCCTGTTCTCAGGAGGTAGTGTGCCATCATGAAGGAATCCCAAGTCAGGGAAAACAGACCACATGAGGAGAGAACCAATGCATTATATTGGGCTGATATTTTTCTAGATAGAAATATAATACTATTAGACAGGTGGGTTTCAGGAAGAATTTTGAATTTTGCTAGTTTAGCACACAAGTTAGTCTTCAATAAGTGCTTGAATTGAGGAGTGATGGATGGCTCTGATTTGATTTCTTTCAAAAATTGCTTTTGAAACTTGGGGGAGGACCTTTAATTTCTCTCCTACAGCCTCTAAGTGAGCAATTCTCATAGTGTTTTGAGAGCTGGTATTCTGTTGAAGTCCTTTTGAGACCTGTAACCAATCATTAATAACTGATTCAGAGCAGCAGGATTTTATTTACTGCTTACTTTAAGAAGCAAAGTCATTTGCATATTTCAAGTAGCATATAATATACATTATAATTCCGAGGAGAGAAAATACAGGACTTAGCACCATATCCCTAGGCATTGTGATAGAGTTTACTTTGAATTTTATTTCTGTTTGGACTCACAGTGGATTGTTGGTGTGGTGCTTTGTCTGATGTTTTTCAATATAATTTTTATTGCAAAATATTTATGGTATACAACACACACACACACACACACACACACACACACACACACACACCCCAGAATACATAAGAACTAGCTCTCCATAATCAGGAAAGGGATTTGTAAGCTCTCCATAATCAGTAAGGGGACAAGTAACAATGACAGTGTTTGACAACCTTGAGACCACAGACAGAATTCTCTACAAGCCTTTGAATCATAGAAGTTTCAATGACTCCTTTTAATCTACAAGATAGAGGAGTAGTCATTGTAACCTGACTTGGTAACATTGTGCCTTAAATTGGGGTGTTTACACCTAAGTAAGCTTTGGCATTTTCAGAAAGTTAACTTAGTATTTCTGTGAGATAAGTATTGAAGTTCCGTTCACATTGACTTCAGGAAAAAAGTGAAAATCTGATGTTGGTCTATATAATGAGACATCCCGGGTTAGATCTGATTTTCAGGGTAGTCTGATCCAGGAAGTCAGACACTATCCCAGGGCCAGATCTCTTCATTTTTTTTCTGGTCAGACCTTCGCTGTTCACATTTACAAAATAGACAGACATATGCTATGAAATGCTTTAGGCCATGATCCAAGCTCTAAGCCTAATGGAGCATGCATACATCTGTTTTAGTATTTTCCTTTATGTATCAGCTCTCCCCTATGCCATTCACCTGTATTCTAGTTCCATTTCTGTTACTGTGATTAAAAATACCCTGATCAAAGCAATTTATGTAAGGGGGTTTATATGGATTTACGCTCACTGTGAAGATGTCGAGGCAGGAACTTCAAACAGCCAGTCACATCACATCCACTGTCAAGCGCAGGGAGAAGTGAATGCATTCCTGTTACTTGTTTGCTTTCTCCACTCTTTTACAGTTCAAGATCCTCAGAATGCCTAAGGAATGATTCTGTCCACAGGGGTTGGGTCTTTCCTCATTGATTAACTTAATTAAGACAGTCCTGTACAGATATGTCCAAAGGCCAGTCCAATCCTTCTGTGAGACTCTCTTCCCATGTGATTCTAACAAAGTTAAGCATAACACCCAGTGTCTGCTTCTAGGAGGCTCAACTTAAGACAAGTAATAGAGGATACCAACAAAAACTGGTGGACAGCAGACCTCAGAAATGGGTCTTTTTGACTGTCAGACAAAGCAAGCCTATACAAAGATGTGTGTGTGTGTGTGTGTGTGTGTGTGTATGTGTGTGCGTGTGTGTGTGTGTGTGAGAGAGAGAGAGAGAGAGAGAGAGAGAGAGAGAGAGATGCACATGTGTAAATATGCACTCAGGGCCTTGTGGGGGACAGCATTGGATGCCATTTGTCCTAGTTTGTCTTCCATTGTGCTGTGACAAAACACTCTGACCGACACCAACTTGGGGAGGAAAGGGTTTATTCAGCTCACATCTCCTGAGTCACAGTTCATCACTCAGGGAGCCCAAGGCAGGAACTCAGGGCGGGAACCTGGAGGCAGGATCTGAAGCACAGGCCATGGAGGAACGTTGCTTGCTGGCTTGCTTCCCTGGCCCATGCCCAGCCTGCCCTCTTATACAGTACACAACAACCCGCCCAGAGGTGGCAACACCCATAGTGGGCTGGGCCCTCCCACATTGCCCAATAATCAAGACAATAATCCGCAGACATGACCACAGGCCAGTTCAATGGAGCCAATTCCCCAAATGAGGCTCCCTCAACCCAGGTGTGTCAAGTTGACACTAAAGCTATCCAGCACAGATATATAGATATAGATATAGATATAGATATAGATATAGATATAGATATAGATATAGATATAGATATAGATATAGATATAGATAGATATAGATAGATTCATACCAGTGGTATTTCTCTAGAGACTCCTAATACACATGCTTCATATGTCATCATTTCAGACTCCCACTTGGTCAACACCTTTATCCAGTTTTCTAGGAAGAAGTCATTTTAGGGACTGTAGTGACTGCTGGTTTGCTTTGAAAAGACAAGAGATAATTTAGTTTAATTCTTAACGTTTAGTTAATGCTGTGTCACTTAAAGAAACTATGTAAAAAGATGAGAGTGACTAGAAATTTTATGGCAGCAAATAACTTCATCCAAATTCTAGACAGTTTGAGAGTGACCTCTTTGAACTGTCCTCCATTCTTGATTCCATATTCCCCAAGACCAGAAGTGAAAAGGAGAAGGGCTGTAAGTTAAAGCCACAGTATAAGCACAGATGATTGCAATGAACAATACATTGTCATCAAAAAATTGATACATTATTTTCTAAAGCTTGTCTGGGTAGAATGATTCTATCCTCACAGACACCGCATATGTTTCCAGGATTTATAGGTGTTTGCTGGGGGGTTTCTCCTGCAACATATTTCTAGTGGAAATGGCATGGAAGGGGAGTTTGGCCCGTCAGCCTCCTCCACTATAGACAAATGTCTCAGAAAACACAGATGGTTTGTACTGAAGGTTACCAGGTAAGAGTCCTTGCATGTACAATTAATTAGTTAATCAAATAAAAGATTCCACAGTGCAGTTCATACAACTGTTCCCTTGTTACTGCTTAGGAAATGGAGGTCCAAATTTAGTAAATTTATTCCATTCATGCAAAGTGTATAAAATTTAAATAGCTCTAATATATAATACTCCTTTCATACCTATAAAAGAGGAATTTAATATAGACGAGGAAAATTGAAATATTATAAATTTGATATGAACCACAAAATACATCCAACCCTAAATTATAATTAAACATATCAAGAAAGCAGAAATTTAAGGTTTGAAATTTAGGCAAAAATATTTGCAGGAAGAACATAATAAACATTGATTTTTTTTTCTAAGAGCCTACTTAAAGTTATGAGAAACTTTAAATGCATAGTAAAAGCTGACATGGTTATAACTCTTTAATCTGGAACTCATAATGCTCTGACCTTGGCTAGAGTGCATTCATGTCTACCTTCTCCTCAAAGACAGTTAGTGATGCTGTGTGAGGGAGTTTTGCCAGGGAGCGTCTTATCTGTTTATTAAGATACTTTAAAGCCCTGAAATTGAATGCTATTGAAATTGTTTTGTAATTTACCTGGACTTCAATTACTTCAGAATGGTGATATTTGAGTGGATTTTATTTTATACCACATGAATGCCTAGTTTGAATTTAAAGCATACTAATAAAATATTTTTATAAAATTAGATGTTTTCTCCACTTAAGTAAAGGCTCTTTCTCAGATTTTATGCTGTAAAACATAATGGAATGTTCAATTTTCAATGAAATAATTTGCCTTTTCTAGATAAGCTCTGCACTTTTATTTGTATCCTGAAATAGAGTCATCTTATTAATTAAAATCCTAAGCTGTCTCAGCTCTGGGTATAAATTGAGCAGAGCCAATATTGGGTTAACTGATTATATTATGCTAAAATTCTAGATGTTAAATATTTCTAAAGTTAAATGTTAGGCAAGCTTCCTAATGTCCCAGGGTCTTGTATCAATTGAATATATAGCAAGGTGACTTTTCTTCCTTCTTTTCTTGTGGAGGATTTGAGGCTGAAGACAGGGATTTATGTAGCCTAGTGTGGCCTAGAATGATTTTGAATTTGATTCTCCTGCCTCTAAATCTTGAGTGCTGGGATTACACACATATATCAGTATCCCTGGCTAGCCAGGTGATTTCTAATACAGACATTAATATAAACAAAAGCATTTAAGAGGTAACTTTTACCTGAAGCCATTTCTGCATTCAAATGCATTTATATCTCATTCTATTCAGAAGAGAAAATCCCAGGGTAGGGCAGCATCAGGGAAACACTTTCTCCCAGGGATTGTTTGTCTGCTACACCTCCTGGTAGGTGATCAATATGTGTCTACCGCCCCAGCATGTAGGATCATCCAAGAAATCCTTCCACCTTGGGATGGTCATTCCTGAGAATTCCTATTCACAGAACCAGAACTGACAGGGGAAGTTGAAGTGAGAGTTGTGCTTTGTATTAAATGTTCCTTTGGGAAAGCTTGTGAATGGAAGGAACGTGGGTTTTTATCAGCTGCCCTGATTTATGAGTTCAACCACAATCTGGGTACATTCTCAAAGTTGGAAGTTTCTATTAGGTACTGTATAAGCTAAGGTCTTTGTGACAATTTGATGAGAAGTGTCTGTCATATGCTTATGTATAGGATGCCCTGTCTCTCTGATTTCTGGTTGATGCTGCTGTTCAGGGAGGTTATGGAACCTTCAAGAGGTGAAGCTTTGCTAGAGGAATGATGTCACTGGGAGCGGGCTTTGAGTGTTTATAAGATTGCCCCACTTCCAATTTGCGCTCTCTCTCTCTCTCTCTCTCTCTCTCTCTCTCTCTCTCTCTCTTTCTCTGTTTCCTGTGTGAGGGTGGAGAGTAAGTTCTCACCTTCCTGCCCCAGGGTCCTCCTGTCATGCCTTCTCTGTCATTATGGACTCTTCTCTTAAAACTGTAAGCCCAAGTGAACTCTCCCTTCCACAAGTCACTTTTGATCACAGTGATTTATCACAGCAACAAAAAGTAATTAAAACAGCTGCCATCTTGGAAGTTTTGCTTCCAATATTTGACCGCTTAGCAAATTCTTCATTTCTGTCATTTATTTGTAACTACCCTTTTTCTGAAAACAACTGATCTGTATTATAGGGGGAAATTTGGTCATTTATTCAACAAATACGTATCATCCTATATCAGACACTGTGAATACAGAAATTAAAGTGGGAGACAAGATCTTTGTCATCAGACTTAATGTTTTGGGTGAGAACATATGTAGATACACATGCATCCTTAATCTAAAAATTGTTAGAGAATTATTGCATTGGTGAGGGACATAGCCCCTGTACTGGAGAACTTATCTACCATACTTAAGGCCCTGGGTTCAATCTCCAGTGTCAGAAAACAAATACTAATGCAAACAAAGAACAGTAAGTTGGTATCACAATAAAGTTGAAAGAGTTTTTGTTTTTGTTTTATCTTTTTGAGACCAAGACTCCCTGTAGCCCCAGGCCACCAGCTTGACCCTGGCTATGTAGATCAGGTTGGCCTTGATCTCACACAGATCCATGAGCCTCCGCCTCCCAAATGTTCAGAGTTAAAGGTGTGCACCACCACACCTGGACCAAAAGTAGGAGTTTTAATGAGGTCATCAGAGCACGTTTTTTAGTATCTCAATAGTCAACTTTTCAGGACATGTTAAAAGGCAGCTAGACATGTAGGTGTTAAAATTCAGTTGGTAAAGTGTTTGTCATAGAAACATGAAGAGTTAAGAGTTCAGGTCCACAACTCCTGAGAAAAAAGTGGGGCCTGTTGGCTTGCATCTTTCACCCCAGCAATGGGGAGGTGGAGACAGTGGGATCCTTAGAGCTCACTGGCTGGCCATTGTAGTCAACTGGTCAGCTTCAGGTTCAGGGAGAGATCTTGTCTCAAAATACAAGGTGGAGAGTGACCAAGGTGCAGAAGATCTTTTAGAGATATTGCAACTAGTCTTTCCTTAGTCTGTTAATCATACCTGAATCTTGCTTATTTGTAGATAAAAGTTTGGTGCCAATGGCAATGTGATGTTGGAAGGCCTTGTGTCTAAAGCTTGCATTTATACAATTTTGTCATTGGCATTGAAGAAAAGATGTCTCACCAGTTACACATTAGAAGCAGAACAAGGAACTGGTCCCTGGTTCTGGATGCTTTGACTTTGTAGTCAGACATTGTGGCATGGAGTCCTTCTGTGACAAGCAGGAACTGGCACCAAACATGTTACTGTTGGAAATATGCACTCTTCTCCCTAAACCAGTAGCATTCCCATTTCTTTCAAAGAGTGTTTGAAGATAAGGTCGTATACCAACTGATAGGTCAGAGTCTGTCCACATAACAGTCTTCTTTTTTGCTTGCAAGTCTTTCTAGCAACAGAGTTGTCAATAATTTACCAAATAATCTCCAATGTTTTGAATCTTTAATTGAACTTTGGATTTGCAATCTAGTAATATTTTACATGTTAGAGGCAAGAGTGTGTGTGTGTGTGTGTGTGTGTGTGTGTCTGTATTCCAAGTCCTTTCACAAAAAGAACTATACAAGAAACAGTGATAAAAGGAAAACATCTATGGAATAAGAATATTTAACAAGATTTTATTGCAGTAAGAAGCGGTGGAGTGTCCAGTTCGACGTGTCAAGGGAGTATCATCCACTGACCTGGTTTGTGTTGAGACCTTTGAAGGCAGATTCTTCTTTTTCTATCATGATGGCACTTTGTCCTTTACACCTACTTAATGAGCTTGTGTGTACTGATGCCTCTCTGACTTACACGGCCACATGATACAGTCCTGACAATAGTTTTATTTTCCAAGCCTCTGCTGGAACTCACAAGTCTCCTATATTTTTTATTCTTGTGTACATGCTTCTGAGACAGCCACAAGAAATGTCCTTTTATATTTCAAATATGCAGAGCCACGTGGATATCAGGTATCAACCTTAAGTGTTGTTCCACAGAAGTTGTCCATTTTGTTGTTATTTTTTGTTTGTTTCTGACACAGGGTCTTTCATCGGCTTAGAGCTCCTTGATTAAGCAAGGTTGGCTAACCCTTCCTGGAACTGATCATAGGCACAGGCCACTGCAACCAGTTTTTTGTGCATGAGCGCTAGGACTCAGACTCATAGCTTTGTGATGTGCACCAAGCTCTTCATAGACTGAGCCATCTCCCAGATGGATTTTAACCCACTCAGATACTTCAGGGATGATTAGAGAACAAATGAGGAAGGGTATTGGATTGGATGCTATGAATTTCATTGATAGTTTCTATTAATTTTTACTGCACTTATGGTTCTTAATTCTACCCAAGTGTGAAGGAAAAATGCTTGGATTTAAGGGGGCCCCTGAGCTAAATTCCAAAGGGCCCCATGCTGGGTTGAGTGAACCCTAGGTAAACATTAGATCCAAGCTAATATCTAACTCAAAACCTGTATAAAACCCCTAACCCAGAGACTGTGATATCTGGGAAAATAAATAACAGCCTCTAATGTCTCAAAACCTCTGAACTGTGTCACCAACACTAGGTCTAACCATTTCTCCCTTTACCAGTTCTCTACCAACTGTGTCTCAGCAGGCACAGTTTCAAATCCTGAGAAGAAACTGCCACCACCTTCATTGTTGTTAATAAAGTACAACCTGTTCAATCTGTTCCTAATGGTGATGTCTCATTTTTCATTTTCATGTTGCCCTGATCAATCTGGATCTATCATTTTCTGATAGATTGAATCTTGATTTTCATAGCAAATATTTCACAATAATTTTTCCTCTCATGATGTAGAATTCATGCATAGTATAACCTACTAGTCAAACACTTCAAAAATATGATGTCTTGATAATAATTTAAAGAAGAAATAAAGGGAAGTCACTTAAATTTATAAAAAATTAATGTAAAATTAAACACAGGAACATTTAGAGCTGACCATGCTAGAAGACATACCACAATAGTCAAATGTTTGCACTATGTACAGAATTTTATTAATTTCTTTTGCTTTGCTGCTACCAAACACTTGACAGAAACAACTTAAAGGAAGGAAGATTCATTTGGGCTCACTGTTTCAAAGGGATTCAGTGCATCATGACAGGGGAGGCATGGTGGCCAGCTCAGGTCATCAGAGGGGAGATGTGGGGCAGAGTCTCCTCACATCATAGAAAGCCAGGCAATGGAAAGAGCAAGGCTGTGCTATAGCCCTCAGGGGCTATACCAGCAAGGCCTCACCTCCTATCTACAGTTTTTTAAAATAGTGCCACAGCTGGGGACAAGGTATTCAATACATGAGGCCTTTGGGTATATTTCTGATTCGAACCATAGACCTATTTTTTAATTTATTATTTTATGTGTATGAGTGTACTGTCTGCATGTAGGTAGGTGCACCTGTGTTGTGCAATGCTGTGAAGGTCAGAAGAGGGTGTCAGATTCCCCTGGAACTGGAGTTAAAGATGGTTCTTAGCTGCCATGTGGGTGCTGGGATTTGAACCCTGTTCCTCTACAAGAGCAGTTGGTGCTTTTAACCACTGAGCCATCTCTCCAGCCTGATAAGACCTATTTATACACCTCTATGCAATTCTGAGGCCAACTAACAGGTGTGTTGAACTGGTTGTTGTACTTGGAAGTGTTGGGATTTTCCAAAGTGACAAATGAAAATTCAAAGCCAGAATCAAAGTATCTGTAATTGCACTCCACAGATGCGGGACCTGGGACCCTGGGTGCTGAAGACTATGTGAAAGATACTTCATGCTTGCAAATGGCATATACTTAGGCTCTAAGTAAAATGATTATGAACAGACTTGCCATCTGGATGGATGTCTGTGGGGACACTCAAAGTCATTAAGAATACAAGAGGGGCTGGAGAGATAGCTTAATAGTAAAGGTTATATCTGCTTGCTGTGCACGCCTGAGGTCTGGAGTGTGGTCATCAGCATCCTTGTAAAAGCTAGGTATTGTGGCCTACACTTGTAATGCCAGCTGTGAGGGAGGAGGCAGTGACAGTGCGACTATGGCCAGCTAATCTAGCATAATTGGTGAACCGCAACTCTCAGTGTCAGACTATCTCAAACAGAGTCTCAAAATAGACAGCTCCTAAAGAGCAATATTAACCTTTATGTTCTATAGAATTGCACACACACATATGCACATATAGTCCCTTCCACACCCCTCTAACACATTAATGAATGCAAGACAAGAACATCATTTGCTATTTGACATGTTTAGTTTTTAGCTATAGTGGGGTCATAGCTCCTTTTTGAGCCACTGTGACACACCACAAGAAGGTCCCTTTGTATTCCAAATTGTTCCAAGTAGGCTGGAACGTGTTTGATAAGATCCAATGAATCATGTCATGAAAGCCAGACAGTGACTAAGTCTCCTGTCTGGTTTATTCTGCCACATCTTTCACCATTGTTTTCTTTTTTTTTTTTAATTTTTTTTTTAATTTTTTTTTATTAATTTTATTTATTTCTGTATGTGTATGAATGTACTGTCTGCATGCAGGTTTGTGCACTCGTGTCGTGCAATGCCGCGGAGGTCAGAAGCGGGTCTCGGATTCCCCTGGAACTGGAGTTCTCCTGGAATTGGAGTTTCAGACGGTTCTCAGCCGCCATGTGGGTGCTGGGGATCGAACCCGGGTCCTCTGTAAGAGCGGTCGGCGCTCTTAACCGCTAGGCCATCTCTCCAGCCCCCACCATTGTTTTCTAAGTTCCTGGAGTTTGTTAAAAGACTGAGGGCTCCTGGCCATCTCAGCATCATTGCCTTTCAGCAGTCTGTGGATTTGATGGTTGTCTTGAAGTTTCAAATTGACATAATCTGGAATCACCTGGGAATGGAGTCTCAGCAATGGATTGTTGAGATCAGGTTGGAGATTATTCCTGTGGAGATTATCTTGATTTTCTTAATGGAGGTGAAAATGCTGGCCCTTTGTGGGTGGCCCATTCCCTAGGCAGAAGATCCTGGATTGCATAAGAGTAGAGAAAGCCAACCAAGCACTACCAAGCATGCATTCTTTGCTGTTTGTTCTTGCCTATAGATATAAGGAGACTAATGGCTCCAATACCTGCTCTTTAACTTACCCACAATGACTGACTGTAACATGAATTCTTAAGTTGCTTTGTCAGGGTATTTTATCCCAGGAATAGGAAAATAAACAAAGAGAGTGAAGACATGGTTTTCTTATCCCCTAGTAATAGAATATGGAAATGAGAGGAAATAAAATAAACCCTAATGTTTACAGGTAAGTCTTACTTAATATAATTACAGACCAAGCCAGAAAAAATCATTGTTACATGGAGGGACTAATCCAACACATAAAAGGGAAGGCTGAATAGGGAGCAGAACATTTTCATCCTTAAATAGGAATATTAGGAAAACAATGTAATAATAATGGAATTATGTAGAAAAATGATAAAAACTTCTTTTTGCAACAGATGGAGACTATTACAGCATTCTAGAACTGGTCAAACATAGAGAATATATCTGTGAGATATTTAACCCAAAGTGACAGATCTTCAATGCCACCTGTACACTTAGGATGAATGCTTCTCTCAACTCTCACCAGAGAAGTTTCCTTAGGCAGCAGGTGGAAATTAACACAGAAACCCACAAATGGCTAATGTCAGAGAACAAGAAGCCACAGAGTACTTATCCAAGAATAGGACATGTATTCATTTTTTAATTAATTATCTAATTAATTAATTACATTTTTATTGTTATTAAACTTTTTCATACACCATTTCTCAGTCCGATTTAGACTCATTTCCCTTTCCATACCCCCTGAGTTCATGCATTCTGCCATAGATGTCTTGCATCTTTTTCTGAGTCTTTCCAAAGTTTTTTTTCAAAGCAGAGGATTATTGTTTTGGGGAGAACTTAACTGTTTCAATGGATTCTTTGTCCCAGTTCTTTTGTTTTTGTTGTTGCCTCCAACCTATATTACTTCAACATATGCATATATATATATATATATATATATATTTCTCACCTATACTAAAATTATGTCATCTGAAAACAAACTATATATTATTTCCACATCAAATTTCAGGATTCACATTTTTTTCCTTTTAATTTTATATTACTCTAAAATATGCATAAATACCCTTCATCATCCATATACCAAGATTCCAAATTCTGAAATAAGTGGTAGGTTAGTTCTGGAACCTGTTAAGGGATTCACGTTATAAGAGCACAGTTGTTTTTCAGGTAAAGAGGAATATAATATTAATGTTTCTCAGTTTGCCTTACAACTAGGTACTTAGTGCTAGCATCCACAGATGAAGCATACCATTTGTCATTTGCTTTTCTGGGACTGTGTTACTTCACTTAACATAATATCTTCTAGTTCCTTCCATTTACCTGCAAAGTTCATGACGTCATCTTTCTTTACCGCTGTATAGGACTCCATTATTGTAGATATCCCACATTTTCTCTATCCACTGGTGGGTTGAGGGGCACTTGGGTTGGTTCCAGCTCTTAGCTATTGTGAAGAAAGCTGCAATAAACATGGATGTGCTTGTATCTTTGTGGTAGGATGACTCTTGTGGGTATATGCCTAGGAGTGGTATGACTGGGTCATTTTGAGTTTTTTTTTTGTTTTTTTTTTTTAAATAGGTTTAAGTTTTTATTTTATTTTTTTATTTTTGTATGTGTATGAGTGTACTGTCTGCATTTTGAGTTTTTTAAGGGTTCTCCACATTGCTTTCCATAGTGGTTGTACAAGTTTACATTCCCACCAGCAGTGGATGAGTGTTTCCCTTTCCCCACAACCTCGCCAGCATTTGGTATCATTTGTTTTCTTGATCTTAGCCAGTCTTACCTGAGTGAGATGATATCTTAAAGTGGTTTTAATTTGCATTTCCTTAATTATTAGCGATGTTGAACACTTTTTAAGATGCTTCTCAGCCATCTTTACTTCCTCACTTGTGAAGTCTCTGTTCAGCTGTTTGCTCCATCTTTTGAGTGAGCCATTTGTTTTCTTCTTTGTTTTTTGAGTAGTTTATATATTCTGGAAGTTAATGCTGTGTCAGATGTATCAGTAGTGAAGGTTTCCTCCCACTCTGTGGGTTTTCTCTTCACTTCCCTGATTGCTTCTTTCACTGCACAGAAGTTTTTGAGTTTAATGAAGTCCCACTTGCCAATTTTTGACCTTATTTCCTGTGAAGCTGTTGTCTGATTTAGAAAGTCTTCTCCTATCCTAAAGTCTTGTAGGTTGCTGCAAATATTTTCTTCTATCACCTTCAGAGTTTTGGGTTTCACATTGAGGTCTTTGATCCATTTAGAGTTTATTTTTGTGCAGGGCAAGAGGTAGGGTTTTAATTTTATTCTTTTACAAGTGGTGATCCAGTTTTGCCAATACCATTTGCTGAAGATGCTGTCTTTTCTCTATTGAGTCTTCTTGGTCCCTTTGTCAAATATGAGGTGACTGAAATTGTTTGGACATGTATTTCAAACCTCTGCCTCTCAGGGCTCAGGGATCATTGCAGAAGGGGAGGTGGAAATATTTTAAGGGTGATCGTAAGGAAACAGTCTCCCAGACAGCTGGTCAGTTACTCATACCAACTAATAGCAATAATGAAAGCATGCACATGTCACATGCAAGCTCAAATCAGACAAAATCCCAGTATAGACATGGGGAAGTGGAAGAGATCATTAAATTGGGTGTGGTGCAGTCAGGGGAGGTGGAGAGAAGGGAGGGGATCTAAATACCATTAAACTATATTGTATGAAAATAGCAAGAATTTAATGAAAAATTATTATTTTCCAAGAAAAAAAGGATAAAAACAATTTAAATGATTACTGCAGTTGGTAAATTTTGTATATCAAGAAATAATGTGGCTTTAATAACCATTGTGGCTGGGCATGGTGGCACACACCTTTGATCGCAGCACTTGGGAGGCAGAGGTAGGTGGATCTCTGTGAGTTCAAGGCCAGCCTGGTCTACACAGTGAGTTCCAGGCCAGCTGGGACTACAGGGGAGACCCTCCCTGTCTCAAAAAGACAAAAAAAAAAATAACCATTGTAATACTCCAGATTTTAAGCAAAGCTCAGTAAAGAAGTCTGGACTGTTAAATTATTTCTACTTTTGGTGCTTTGTTTTGAGATACTAAAGATTATAAATAACCCATAGGGACCATCCACTTGAGTCCAGTTGACCAAAGTACTGAAGCTGTATGAGGGTGGGGTTTCAATTAGCATAGCAATCCAGTTAAGTTTAAAAGATATTTAGTGACGATCCAACACACGTGCAACACCTGAAAGGCTGTACTGAGGAAGGGTTTATTGAACTCTGAGAAGTTACATGTACTGTCTCCCCCAGTTTTATAGAAAATTCTCTAGGAACAAATTTTATCCTCAATTTAAAGATGGGAGGCTTGGGATTTGGAAAATCTCCAGCATTTATTCCCTCCAAGATTCCAGGACTGAGGCATCACCTATTTGACCCATGTAGAGGAAGATACTATATCATCATGCACTAGGTCTTATACTAGAGATTATGACTGCTAGCTTTTATTTATTCTAAAAATACATGTAGGTGGTAGATAATTCTCTAATGTAAACCAAATTTTAATCCAAAAGTTACTTGAATTGGCTGAAATCACATCAACAATGCGTGGCACATGAACATTTTGACTTGGGCTGATATAATTTCAAAGGACTTAGTTTTTCTTTCATGACCACCCAGACTTAGTAGCGCCTCTCACTTATGGAGATTCTTCTATTCATTGTGATTCCTTATGCTGCACAGGCTCACATTTTGATAACCTTTAAAAAAATATATGCATAGATTTGGTGTTCTCAGGACCTTGGTCAGAAAAGCTTTAGTGTAGCAGGCAGGGCTTAATGCAGAGACTCATAACTGTTCGATGGGCTGAAAGGAAGTGACTGTGAGGCCTCAGTCATAGATGTGACATCTATATAATGTCCCACACAAGGATCAAGGAATGTCACAGAAGACGGGCCAGAATAAATGTTAGAGCCAGTGGATGGGGAACAATGCTGTGAAATAGTGTCCTTTGGACTTGGCATTACTACTGCAGACAGGAACTCACAGCAGCTGTGGTCACACATACAAGACTCTGACAAGGCCAATCCAATTGGTAATTCCAGCATGGAGGGGGAAGGACTCTGGAAGCCCCTTGCCAGGTGAGGTGCTATTGGCAGCATCCAGTGGCTTCCCAGAGAAGGAGAGTCACTCTTCTTGGGCATAGTGGCCATGGACAGGGTGGGTTCATTTCTGTATAAATATGGGCTGCAGTTATTGGACGCAGTGAGGTATGTAAAAGGAAAGAGAGAGGAAAGTGAATGAAAGGAAGAAAGAATGAATGAAAGGAAGAAATAAAGGAGGGAGAGAGGAAGGAAGGGAGGAAGGAAAGAAGGAAGGAAGGAAGGAAGGAAGGAAAGAAGGAAGGAAGGATGGAAAGAAGGAAGGAGGGAAGGAAGGAAGGGAGGGAGGAAGGAAAGAAGGAAGGAAGGAAGGAAGGAAGGGAGGAAGGGAGGGAGGGAGGAAGGAAGGGAGGGAGGAAGGAAGGAAGGAAGGAAGAAAAATTGAGCTGGCAGAACTAGGGCACTATGGGTGTACCTTGGAGTTTATTCTCTGGCCCTAGCTCCTGTCTGGTTTTCTGCTTTCTGGTCTAGTGTGATCTGAAGATTCTCTGTCCCATGCTGTCAGCACACTATTAATTGAGGTTCCCCACGGGAATGGGAGCTTCTCCACCAAGTCTGGAATGCTTTGAAATTGTGATTCTAAATAACATTTTCCTCCTGTAAGTTTTTTCTGTCAATAATTGTGATGTAAGTAAGACAAACACAGCAGATACAAGAAGTTCTCCGTCATACATAAGACCCACAGGCTGGATGAAGAATGAACACAGAGGACCTGAACAGCTTAGGTCAGAGCTGAGTCCACAGCTGTCCAAACCTTCCTGCTAAATCAGCTTTAACAAAGGCTTATGAAGGTCTATAGAGATACAGAGATTAATCAAATTTCCTTCTGCGTAGAGGTAATGATTCTGAATTACGGGAATTTAAAATCATGACAGGTGTCTGTGGTCTACAGTCTTTCAAACAAACAGGACTCAAATACTGAACAAGCAGAAGAGCCTCTATGTCTTCAGGAGTCTTGTTTTTTTCTGAGTTCCAACTGAATGCCCTGTTATAATCAGCATTTATAACAAAATGTGCTGAGCGGCTACTCAGTAGCAAGCACACTGTAAAACACATTGTAGTAATCACATTCTATGATGATTACAACACAGTTGTGTGGTAAAGAGCTCTGTCTCCTTAGGTGTTGAAATCAAGGATACGGACTTCATAATTTTACCCAGTTCTTTGGAGCAGCGATCTAGCCAAATCTATCAAATCTCCTGCAAAAATATCAACTCAGAATTATCTTCTCTACAAGAAGAGATGCAAAGATGCTTTAAAGCTACAATTATTCAAAGTCTCTTCTTAGAGTCTATCTGATGAGAAAGCATTTGATGATCACAGGCCAAATTCTATTGAATATATTGCTTTATTGACTTTTCCCAGTGCTCTGGCAGGTAAAGGACTTACAGAGATAAGTGCTGGGGATTTCTCTCATTTTAAATCTAATTTTAAGCCAAAAGTCAATTAGTTTGTTTGAGCTCACATCAACGACAGGTTTCATATGCAGGTTTTAACTTGGGATGGACTTAGTCATTTTCATCTTAGGCACCTAGGCACAGCGTCACCCTCTCACTAGTCCATTCTTCCAGTGGGACTCCACTCTCTGGGTTTGCTAACTCCTTAAGGCAATAACAACTTGCCTGGTGGAAAGTCATGGCAACCGAGTGCCTTGGGGGTTGGGGGACTGTTCACTTCTTAGTGGACCAGGAAGCAGAGAGTAAAGCAGGAGCTGTATATAGAGGCTGGGTATCACCTTCCAATGCCTCACCCTAGGGGTCCATTTCTGCTAGTTAGACCCAATCTCTTAAAGCTTCCATTGCCTCTGAAAGTGGTGCAACCATCTGGGGAACAAGCCTTCAATACGTGAGCCCATGGGAGGACCCTTCAAATCAAAATTGTAACAAATGCCTGTGAGTCTGCTCAGCCTAAACAGTTCAGGAAACTGACATGAATGAATGCAGCTCAAACTGGGAGAAGTGTTTACTTTCTAGGCTAAGGATGGCTTGCATGATTTCTCCATTTTGAAAAAGATGGAGATAAAGGAAGTTCCTCAAATTCTTAGCAATGCTTTTTAATTTTTCCTGGAATTCTTACCGTTCCTTTTTTTTTTGTTGTTACTGTATATCTTTCTAATGAGCTTTGACCTTCCACAACAGGCCAGTGTTTTAGAAGTTTCATATTTATTTATGTCCATGATAAAAATCTCCTTGCACAGTCTTGATCCTGCCTTACTTCTAAACCAGTGACTTCAGCACTTGCAAACTTATAAGGTTTTGGAATTGACAGCCTGTTTGCTGTGTGAGAAAAGAATCATAGCAATGCAGATTTCCCATGAAAACTATGCTAATTCATCTAGAATCTCCAATTTTATTCATATATATATATGAATAATATATATATATATATATACATATATGAAAGAGAAGTCATTAGATTGGCTGACAGGATAGGATCCTGGTAGTCCAACAATGGCTGTGCCACACTGGAGAGGCTGAGAATCCCATGGTTGCTCAGTCCACAAGGCTGGATGTCTCAGCAGTCCTAATCTGGAGCTGAAGGCCTGGAGGATCCTGGAGAGCTGCTGGACTTCAGTCTCTATAGGAACCTGAAGAAGCCACTTCTAATATTGACAAGAAATGCTACAGTAGCAAGATAGATAAATTCCCAGTGAGAGAGAAGGCAAGCAGGCAAAAAGCAAAAGCTCCCTTCTACTATGTCGTTTTACGTGGTACAAGCCCACATTTAGGGTGAGTCTTTTGGGTTCAAAAAATCTGATCAAGAAAGTCCCTCACATTTTAGTTAGTTCCAGATCCAGTCAAGTTGACACCAAACATCAGCCATCACAAGTCCACCCCTTGTTGACACTGACTTGCATCTCCTTATGTCATGCTTAATTTCCAAATCAAAATAATGTCATGGTCATAATCCATCTAACATGATATAACTAGCCTGCATACAACCACANTATACTCAAAACATATCAAGTAGACCATATTTTTTAAAAAATATTTTATTATTATTTTTATTTTATGTGTATGAGGGTTTCACCTGCATGTGTTTAAGTGCACCCATGTCATGCAATGCCCATGGAGTCAGAAGAAGGAATAAGATTTCCTGTAACTGGAGTTACAGACAGCTATTAGACAATCATGTGGGTGCTGGGAATTGAGCCCGTGTCCTCTGCAAGAGAAGCTGGTGCTCTTAACCACTGCGCCATCTCTCCAGCCCCAAAATAGACCACACTTTAAGTTTTATAATAAGTCCCAACAAATTTCCAAGGACTGAAATCTTTCCTAGTATAGTCCCTTACTATAATATAATAAAGCCAGAATTTTTTTTTTTTTTGTCTTTTGAGACAAGGTCTCCCTGTAGCCCCAGCTGTCCTGGAACTCACATTGTAGACCAGGCTGCCTTTGAACTCACAAAGATCCGCCTGCCTCTGCCTCCTAAGTGCTAGGATTAGAGGTGTGCGTCTTTTCTACAAATTGCTCCAGTCTGCAGCCCAGGATGTTCTGGAACTTTCTGTATAGCTCATGCTGGCTTTACTTGTGGAACTCCTCCAGCCCCAGCCTCCCAATTGTTGGTATTACAGGCATGAGCCACCACTTTTGGCTTGGAAGGTTAATAGAAGAAAGTCACAGACCTCGAATTATAATTGACAGTTTTGTTTGTAAGTAACATAGAGGAGAGTGGGATAGTATAAAGAAATGTGTGACATGTTGCATACACTTAACACATGAATTCACATACCATACCATTTTCCAACTGGAGGAGGTGAGATGTTTTAGAAAGAAGAACAAGACGGAAATTAAAGAGAGGAACTTCAGATTCTTCGCTTGAGAAAGGGTGATCATTTTCTCAGCCAGCTTCATGGTGATACTTGTGGAGCTGTCTCATGATACCCTATCCTTAGAGCTTGATATTCATTAATGTCATTGTCTCATAATGACACTGTAGGTACTATTCTAAGTTTACATTTACAACTTTTATACAAATTTCTTTAAGACTCTTACTTTGGCATGGAGCTGTGGTATTCAATCTCTTCCGTCAGTCATGAAATGGAGCTCCCCCACCCCCTGGTTTTCTACAAGTCCCAGTCTCCGTTCATCATCTCCTACCCTGACCCTATCCAACCCGCCCTTATAAAGAAGCATTTGACCCAAAGCAACTCTGAGACAAATGTAGAAGTGGTTGATGAAAAGTATTTCTTGGGACCACTGCTTCCGAATAAATGCCTCCATTGTGTGCCACTCTTGACTCACATCCAGAACAATTAGTGTAATCTGATGACTCTCAGAT
The DNA here is from genome assembly GCA_009823505.1 of Rhizomys pruinosus. NCBI lineage: Eukaryota > Metazoa > Chordata > Mammalia > Rodentia > Spalacidae > Rhizomys > Rhizomys pruinosus. Next base: position 112,321 of record VZQC01012516.1, read on the forward strand.
CTGTTTTCTTTTTTCCTTATTATTTTCTTATTGAGCTTTTTCCCACCCATGGCTCAGAGATCTATTTTGAAATTTATTCTTTTAAAGCAGAAACATGGGGCCATGCGAGATGTTGCCTCATTCTGCGAATTGAAAGCAGCTTAATGAAAACTATTTAGTACACAAAAGGATTTGTAGAAAGCATCTAAGGTGTGTTGAGATAATTGTTTGATTGTGATGGTAATGCACGAGATTAAGCCTTGCGAAAGGTATTCTATATTTTAAACCTCTGGCATGTGTTTTCACAGTCTAGTCAACATTAATTTGTGAGTATTCAGAAATAGAGTATGGATCGGGAGAATGCAAGGATGTGTGTGAGGGGGGAAAAAGGTATCCAGATGGGGATGATCGCTCACTTTGAGTGAGAAATATGGAACCCTTGATTGTCAGATAAAAGCCCAAGATTGTTGTTCATTTTGCTGAGCAAAAATATAGCAGGAGTGAAAACTTCCATATTTACATTTCATTTTGCCCTAATCATGGACTAAAATTATGTAAATCAAAGGAAACATGTTCACTTAGGTATTATTAGTAGACTTTAGCTTACATATGCAAAGAAAATCCATGAAAGTACCATGTAGACTTACAGGCTTGTAGTTCTTAACCTTTCTGTCTTCTCTTGTTCTTCCTGTTGCCTGAGTTGAAGAAATTAGTGAACAAAGTTTCAGAATTTCCTAATCACTCACTGAAATTCCTGAATCCCCAAACCTTGAAAAGATTATAGTTAGACTGCAGCTGTTTAGGTATGGGAGAGCAGATCTTTATGTATCTGTTTAAATTGAATTATATAAATTTATAGATGAAATCATATGTTATTTATCATGTGCAATATGATTTTGAAGCATACACACAATGGGATAATTAATTCTACAATTACTAAGTGGCATTTGTAATGTTTGTAGCAGTTAACGTCTATACTTAGACCCTATTAAGAATACAATGCGGGGCTGGAGATATGGCCTAGTGGTTAGGAGCGCCGACTGCTCTTGCAGAGTACCCAGGGTTCGATCCCCAGCACCCACAGGGTGGCTGAGAACCGTCTGTAACTCCAGTTCCAGGGGAATCTGTTGGCCTCTTCTGACCTCCACAGCATTGCACGACACGGGTGCACCAACCTACATGCAGACAGTACATTCATACACACATAAAAAAATAAATGAAAAATTAAAAAAAGAATACAATACCCATTGTTGTTATTAAGAACAAACTATGTGTGGCTGGGAGATGACTCAGCCCATAAAGCAGTTTCCCATATAAGCAGGAGGACCTGAGGAGTTTGGTCCCCAGAGCCCACAATGATGGCTGAGCATGGTGGTGGGTACTTATAGTCTAACTCAGAGGAATTGAGAGGAGATTTCCTGACTCTGGCCTGCTGGTCTACCCCAACCAGCAAGTTCCATGTTCCTGTCAAGAGAAACAATATGGACAGGGTCTGGAGGATTGAATTTTAGGGTTGATCTCCATGCACAAACCTGCAAGGCACATGGACCCACATGAGCATGCACTTGTGTCTACATTCACATACAGAAAACCAGAAAACCAGAAGCATAGAAAACAGAAGACACAGCGTTGAGTGCTAGATCTCCTGAACTGATTTCGTTTATCAAACTGAATATCCTGTCTTTCCCTGACATATGCCAGAATCTCTCCTTCAGTGGAATCATGTCTGGGTTCCACATGTGAGTGACATATCAGGCTTTGAGAAGACAGAATGCTGATTGCATCACTTCTCTTGAAAATGTGTGGGGAACATACAAAGCTTGGAGCCCAAGGAGTTTCCATGTGGCAGAAAATACTTGGGATAAGAGATGCAAAAGAACGTGGACATGAATTTGCACTGATGAGCAGCACTCAGTAGTTCAGGTCAGTGAACACCTAGTGCCACTACTGCAAAGAAAAGCCCAGATTTTTCAATGTAGACTTTATCTTTTTTAATTGCTTGGTGTTTTTAGGTTTATTTATTTATTTGCATGTGTGTTTCATATGAGTGTAGATGTGTGTGTGTGTGTGTGTGTGTGTGTGTGTGTTGCATATAAGTTTAACATCATTCCTGTGGAAATCAGAAGACAAATTATGGGGGTGTTTGTCTCCTGCCATGTAGGTTCTGGGATTGAACTCGGGTTGTTAGGCTTGACAGCAACCTTTCTCCACAGAGCCATCTCACTGGCTTTCAACATGCAATTTATGTGCCTTCAATAAAAGACCCTCCTATACCCAGTCTATACAAGGGATGTGTGCAATAATGAGGATTTTTAAAAATAATAAAATTATCTTGGAATTAAACTGCTTCTTATGTCACATTTACAAAATATCACCAAATTTTTACTTAGAATCAAATCTCTGCTCTTTCTCTCTCTCTCCTTCTCTTTCTCCTCTTGTCTGTCTCTGTCTATCCCTCCAAACTTGTAGCTTAATGTTATAAAACACAGATCCATGTGTGAAATTTGTTATTTTTACATACAAAAACCAAGATCCTAGAATTGGTGCAAGTTCTAGACTTGATGAACACTGGAAATGGTGTGGTTGCAGAGGCACAAGGACATGCCTGGGGGCAGAGTGACAGGGGCCCTGGAAAAGGAGGAACAAGGGAGCATGTACATCTATGCTGCAAACAGAGGAGAATGCACTGAAGAAAATAAATGTCCCCTATGACTGGTGAGAAAGTGTGGAGACAGAAAGTGACAGATGACAGAGTGCTGGCTCAGATAAGAAACCCCACCACCAAAGGACAGAACACAGAATTCAAATAAAGCTATGTTCTGGCTTGAAAAATAATCTACAAAAACTAAATTATTTTTTTCATGTAACTAATTTCACAGTTTCTCTTTCATCGTCTCTGTTGTGTTTATAAGAAGAAAAACTTTACAAAGGTACTTTTGGCCAGGAGGAAAAGAAATTTTCTCTCCAGATTTCAGAACAAATGCTGAGTTTTGTAACATGGATGATAAATAAGTAGACATGGAAGAGAATCCAATCACAGTTCTCATTTCACTGGGAAGACCCAAGAGGAACACTGGATTGGTGACAGATACTAGGATATCCTGCATTTGATGCTGCACAGGAAACAATAAGGTTCAATGAAATTAATTCCATCATTTACAACTTCAGGCAAGGACTATGGTCAAGGAGTTTTTGTGTGCATATTCATGTGTGTGTGTGTGTGCACTGACATGTGTGTATGTAAGAATACATTGATGTGATGTGTGTTTACATGTATGCATGTGCACATGTATGTGAGTGTGAGTTCATGTGCCTGCATGTGCATATGTATGTTTATGAGCATATATTAATGTGTTTATATGCACATGCATGTGCCCTTGTGTGTACGCTCATGTGTGCATGTGCACATGAAGGTGTATACAGTGCATCCATGAGCACACATGTGCCCATGCATGCACACATGTATGTATGTGTTCATGTGTGTATGTATACCTATATGTGGGTACATGTAGGTAGAGGCAGGTCAGCTGTGGCTGCATTGTCTTAAATTGCCTGTCTGTCATTTGCACCTGCCCCTGCCCTTAGGCGAGAGAGGCACGTGACACACCTTGAGAGACAACCTCATGACACAGTACTCATGATATTTACAGAGCGTGATGCAGGGGTTGTGGGAATAGGCCCATAGAGAGTATATCATTCTGTCTTTATAAAGGATGGGCTGTATACCACCTGACAAGAGTCCCAGATTTGTTATTTCTACATGTGTTTAAGTTTAAGCCCATCGGCCTTCTGTTTAAGTGCTGAGTGCTAGAGGAATTGGTTGGAAAAAAGTCTTTCTGTCAGACTACCAACCTGGGGAGAGAGCATAGAGTTGCCAGTAGGGTTTTGATTGGAAAAAGGCTGCACAAGGCCACCAGTCTTAGGCTTCTGTCTCAGGGTGTGGCCAGTTCCCCACAGGTGAAATTAATGCAGCCCTAACAGGGTGGGGGCTGACCCCCCAAGAACAAGGGTCTGTACCAGCTATAGCCTTCAAGACTGGGGGGTGGGGCAAGCATTCCCACAGGCAAGTGGTGTTCTGAGCTTCTTGCCAGCTCCCAGGAGAAGCTGCTGCTGGCTCCTCCCCTTTTTTCCCTCTCAGGACCTACACAGAATGAGAGTGGTAACTACAGGTATACGTATGTTCATATGCGCTATGTGTGTGAGACCAGAAGACAACTTGGATTATCATCCCTCAGTCACTCTCCTGTGTAGTTTCTTTTCCCTTTTTAAACTGAATCGTTGTGTATTTCATACCACACATTGTGATCATATTTAGATCCCTCCCCTATATGCACCCTTCCTACTGTTGCCACCCAATTTCATGCACCTTATTATATATTTATTATCTATGTATATGTAACACACCCACATATATGTATACATACATACATATATATATCACATTTTGTATGTGTGTGTGTGCACATGTGCCTATGGTGTTGACCTTGTGTCTCCAAATGTCCTTCAGCATGAGTCCATTCACTGGAATCTGGTTAGCTTATCAAGAATCATAAGAGTCACATCCTTGAATGAGACTGACCCCTCCCCTTCCAGCAGCATCTGTCATCAATACTTCCTCAGAAAGGGTTAGCATTTATTATCTACTTACCCCTGTCTATGCTGGGATTTTGTCTGGCTTGAGGTTCTGGGGGACTTTGGCATCCTGACAACATTGCTGTGAGCTCATATGGGTAACTGACCAGCTGTCTGGAAGATTCTGTTTCCTTGTGGTCATCGACAGCCTCTGGCTGTTACCCTCTTTCTGTCTGATCCCTGAGTGGTGGAGACAGGAGTTTGATACAGGTGTCCTATTCAGAGATAAGCACTCTGTAGTCTCTTATTCTCTGCATGCTGGACAGTTGTGGTTCTCTTTGTTAATCATCATCTGCTGCATAAGGAAGCTTCTCTGATGAGAGTTAAGAGATGCATCAATGTATTGGAATAAGAATACTTCATTAGAAATCAGTATAATACTATATCTATTTACCAGAAGACTACTATTAGGCTTTCCTGTGGCCTGTGACCTTGAACTGTATAACTACAGGCTCCTAGTCCTGATATCAGTGTCAACTATGACCTGCATCTTGTGCAGTAGACATGGGAAATGGGTAAGAAATTATTATCCATTTACTATTTTATTTTATTTATTTTTGTATGTGTATAAATGTACTGTCTGCATGCAAGTTTGTGCACCTGTGTCGTGCAATGCCGCGGAGGTCAGAAGAGGGTCTCGGACTCCCCTGGCACTGGAGTTCTCCTGGAATTGGAGTTTCAGATGGTTCTCGGCCGCCATGTGGGTGCTGGGGATTGAACCCAGGTCCTCTGCAAGAGCACTCGGTGCTCTTAACCGCTAGGCCATCTCTCCAGCCCTCCATTTACTATTTACTTATGTTCTGAGATAGAGCCTCTCAATGGGTCCTGGATCTTGTGTAGTGGACTAGGAGTACTGGCCAGTGAGCATCAGAGACCCACCTGTCTCCGCCTCCCCAGCACTGGCCAGCTCTCCTAGCCCACTATACATGCTCCAGGACCCAGCAAGCATTCTGTCATCCTTGGGTTTCTATGTGATTTCTGGGCAACTAAACTTAGGTTTTCTTGACTGAACCACCTCTCCAGTCCCAGGGAAGTTTTTGTTTCATTTTGAATCTCTAACTGAGAATGGCCAAAAAGTACCATCAGGAAAGGTGATGATGAAAATCTAAAAGATTTTATGTGTTGAATTTAAGATATGCAAAGGAGCTGCTTTAAGATTGGAGGTTAAGATTCGTAGAAATATTCAGAGGCTGTTTAAATGCTCTAGTATAAATGGGGAATCTAGTGAGTCTTGTAGGAGGGCTTGGGGGAACAGAGCTGGAATGAAAAGGAATTTAAAGTTGAGGAGGCGCTTTGGAGACTTCAGTGATTAAAAGGTACAATTCACAGCCATAACAACATGAGGCGAAAAGCTTCCACTCGGTGTGTGGGCCTCATTCGCTACCTCCCATTCCTTTAAGAGGAGAGAGGAAGCTCATTTACTCTGCATTGAGCAAGATGTACCCAGTGCTCCAGACCGAGGCTCTTCGGAGGGCAGATTTTCTGTTCCTGTGATCCTTTAACTTTGTCTTCCCACCAGTATCAGAATTCCAGCACCCTCTGAGAAAACTTTGAGATTTGTGCTAGGGGCTATTCACGCTGTAAGATGTTAACCAAAGCAGGGAGAGACATGGCTGGAGGGAGTTTTGTGATGATACTGGCGAGTTTGACTGGAGAAATGGAAACAAAGGAATGCAGAAAACACAGAAAATGACCTGAGGGCTTTGTCTAGAGGGGTGGAGCTGGGATTTCTGTTTAGAAACTTCAGCTCTGGGCTGGGTTGATGTTTGTCCTGCAAGTATGAAGACTTGAGTTTGGATGCCTAGCACCCGTGTAAAAGCTATGTGTAGGTACACAGGTCTATGACTCCTGAACTGGGAAGGAGCAGAAACAGGTAGATCCAGGCGGATCTTTGTGAGTTCAAGGCCAGCCTGGTCTACAGAGTGAGTTCCAGGACAGCTGGGGCTACAGGGAGGCCCTGTCTCAAAAAGACAAAATAAAAAAAAAAAGAAACAGGTAGATCCCTATTGCCTTAAGCCGTTCTTCCTCCCTGCTCCATGGCTGTCTGTAGTTTTCCCCAGTGGCAGCCTGGCCAGCGGGAGCTGTGAGTATCCTGCAGCTGCGGAAAAGGGGACTGAGAAAGACAACCCAATAATGGGCTGGGGGTATTTCACGGGGGAAATTATTCAGTTTTATTGGAAAAAGTCAGTGCCTTTTATACCAAAACTACTATACCCCAGGGTGGAAATGGGTGTGTGTGTTGGGGGTGGAGCATGGAGAGCCCCAGAGGTGCGAGCCACCATGGTCCTTACTGGGGGCAAAGAAACTCCCAGGTGTGTATTGGTAGGTAGGAAGTGTGATCTCTTATCTGCCCAGTACATCAAAGGAAGCCCTAGGGGATGGGATCTCACTTGGCAAGCAGGGGGCCCGCCCTATCCCAGCACTAAAGAAGCTGTCAGGACAGGGGGCTGGAACCCCACGGTGCTCAAGCCAAACAGAGCCTCATCCAAACAGATCCCTAGACCTTGCTGGCCAATAAGTCTTGCCTGATCTGTGAGATCTGTGTTCAGTGATAAATCCTATTTCAAAACGAAGGCAGAACATCTGTGTGACACACAGAGAGAGAAACAGACAGACACACATACAACTGGCCATGTTTTAGAGAATAAGAGACTGCAGAGTATGTGTCCTTGGATCAGACTCCTATATTAGACCTTGTACCAGAGGAATTTTCCTCCCAGGGCAGAAGCACCCACGGTGGACAAGCACCCCACAGTCTAGCTCCACCTCTGCTGTTCCCTGGTTCTCGGTTGCTAGGCAAAGCAATGGAAAGAATTCTCTAATCTCAGACTAGACCAGAATTTATTGAGATTTCCTATAAAGTAATGTCTGGAAAGCATACACTCACTCAAGCCCAGAAGGTGGCTGGAAACTTGCTATGCAGTTGGGATTTGATATCAACTCCTTCCACTAAGTACCCAGCTTCTCCGGATGATAAGCCCATTTCAAAGAAGGAATAATTTATCCCACAGACCTCATCCACCCGTGGTTCAGGGAGCATTTGTGGAAGAGGGGTAGAAAGATTGTAAGAACCAGGATTGGTCTACAAACATAGAGAAACAGAGGCTTTCAGGCCACTGGAAGCTTGCAAGTGTGATCTTGCAGCAATGGTCATGTCAAGCCCCAAACCCATGCCAACTCAGTCAGGAGAGTGGAGCGAGGGCAATGGATGGCAGGCCAGCCCTAGCCTGGGAACTGCTGGGGACTGATTACTTCTGAGTGAGTGAAAGTAGGTCTTACTTATGATCTCCAGATAAGCTGACTAGACTTCAGTAGCTGAGTTGGATGGAAAGACATCTGGGTAGAAATGCTTGGCAGGATAGGACTTAATGGGTATTGTGGAGTGCAGAAGATCCTGTGGGGTGGGGGTATCTGGGGACATGGTAGAGGAGTCTAAATGTAATTAAGAATTGTTGTATGAAATGTACAAAAGCTCAATAAATAAAGAAGCTGGAGAATGACTGTGTAAAACACCTATACATTGACCCCTGGCCTCCACATGAATATGTAAAATGTAAACACGTGTATATACATGCCCATGTAAACATACATGGAAATGCACACACACACACACACACACACACACACACACACACACATACCTCAGCTTTGATATTTGCTGGACAGCACTAGGCAAGTTTATGGAACTCTGAGCTTTGTAAACTGCTGCCAGAGAAGAAAACTGTACATTAAAGGTAGTATTTAGGATTAAGCTAACTTTGTACAGAAAAACCTTACAGAGCCTTCTACGTAAGAAACATACAGGGAATCATGTTGTAAGAGAATAATCGATGCTTAATTTTCAAGTAGCCCATGACCTGGCATTCTAAGACAGAATGTGATTTTTTAAAATATTAATTTCTAATTTTGTGTTTAACAAGGAATGGATGATTGTAGCAAATATCTTACTTGAAGTTTGAGGCTGCATTTGTCTCTATGACCTTGGATGAGTTATTAAATTTCTGTGCTTTCGAGTTCCCATATTGGTTTCTTATTGCTTCATTGAAAAATTGCCTCGAACTTAGTGTCTTAAGACAACATAACTTTATTGTCCTATGGTTCCACAGTCCAGAAATCTTTCAAAGGCATCACCAAGCTAATGTCAGTTTCAGCAGGCTATGCTCAGCCTGCACTGCAGGGAAAGTGAATTCCCTGCCTCTCCTGCCTCTCCACACTGCCCACATTCCTTGGGTCCTGACCTTTTCTCCATCTTCAATGTTTTGACAAATCACATTGACTCCATTTCACATTTTAAGGAGCTTAAACCATGATAAACCCAGTTGGAAGATGTGGGAGTCTTGTTTCAAATCAGGGCACCTGATTAGCCTCCTTAACCCTACCTGCAGGGTTGAGTTCCCCTTCCATATTAAGGTACTAAGGTGAAGGCCAAATATCCCTGATCCGAAACACGTGGAATCAGAAGAATTTCTGATCAGATTTGGAGGCAAAGTCTCACTCTGTAGGCAATTATGTAGCCCAGGCTAGCCTCCTTAGTTGTGCTCTTCCTGCCTTAGCCTGATGAAGAGCTGGGATCACTGGTGTGTACCACCATGCCTGGCTTGTGTCTTCATTTTCATCACGATCTGTGTCATGAGCTTGAGTTGGAGTTTTCCATGCAGTATCATGTCAGCCAACCAGTTTTCCATGTAGTATTATGTCAGCCAACCAGTTTTCCATGTAGTAACATCATGTCAGCCAATTAGTTTTAAACTTTGGAGCTTTCTGGACTTTGGATCTTCAGAATGAGGATACTGATTGTGTCTGAGGTGGACTGAATGAGAATGTCTCCCATAGGCTCCAAGAATTTGCACATTTTGTCCCTAGTTGGTAGTGCTGTTTTGGGAGGTCTTAGAACGTGTGGGTGGGGGCTGGAGGGTGGGCTTAGAGTGTTCTTAAGCTCTGATTCCTGTGCCTGCTTCAAGATGTGAGTACCCCATCTTCTCCTCTGGCCATCTCCTGCCACCCTGACTTTTCGCCATTATAGACTCTGATTCCTCTGGAACTGTAAGCTCAAATAAGATCCTTTAATAAGTTCCCTTGGTCACAGTGTTTGATCACAGCAACAGAAAAGTATCTAATACAGTGTGTTGGTTAGGGTTTCTCTATAGGAACAGAGCAGATAGAATGAATCTGTTATTAGATTAGCTTATATGATAATGTCTGGGTAGACCGAGGGGTAGCTGATATGGGAGCTTCTCTGTACACAAAGTGCTTCTGGAGTTTCACTCCACTACTGAAGGCCTGGGGATTCCTGAAGAGCTACTGATTTTCAGTCCTCATAGGATGAAGAAACTGGGATCTGTTATCAGTAAGGACACAAGTGGTAGCAGCAGTGGCAGCAACAGAGTCAATGAATGTGCCAGCAGGACACGAAGGCAACGAGAAGGCAAAGGGGAAGCTTTGATCTTGTTCTACCTGGCTGACACCATAAGGTTTACATGTAGCTAGGGTTTCCCACTTTAGATACCTGGATCAAGAAAATCTCTCACAGGTGTCCCCAGAGTCTTTTCTTGTAGCTGATTCCAAATTTAGTCTAGTTGTGTTGTAAGCCCTAGAACATGGGGACCGTTGGTAGGCAGAGATTCTATCTACCAAATCTCCCTCCGTTAACCAGAAGTAGTGGCTCATACAATACAAGGTGTTTTTCATTGAAACATGCTTATGTTCATTCATTTGCTAGTACTGTTTAAAGCAGGGAGATTTCTCTTCCAGAATTTGCTTACTTATTGGGATTTCACATTTTTGTTATGTAGAGTATGTCCATAGCACATGTTGAAGATTTAAAGATTCTTTATTAATTTAATTAAAAAATTAAATTTAGCTTGATAAAGATGAAGGTTAGAAAATAATACTGTGAACCATTTTGTGTAGAAAATTTTTAGATATTGATGATTCAGCTTGTTATCTCAGGATTTGCTAGGCAGATGCAGGATTGCCACAAGTCTGAGGCTAGCCTGGTCTACATAGTGAGTTGCAGGACCTCAGAGCTATAGAGTGAAAAAAAAAAAGATATGAAAATATTTCTGGACTATTCTTTGTGTTTTCTTATATCCTTTAGTGCAGAGAGTTCCACTTTCTCCATTAGAACTTGCACTGCCAAATTGTTTATAGCCATTTACCTGGTTCTGTGCTGATACTCTGCTGTATCTTTAACACAAATATCACAGACGTCCATTGAGGCTGATTGTGCTAGTTTCCTTTCTACTGCTGGGCTAAACATGATAACCAAAGGCAGCTTAGGGAGGAGTTTATTTGGCTTAGGTTTCCAGGTCATAGTCCTTCAATGAGGGAAGTCAGGGCAGGCGCTCAAGCAGGAACTTGAGGCTGAAACTTTGGAGGAACAGTGCTTGCTGGGTCACTGACTGACTGACTGACTCACTCACTCACTCATTCACTCACTCACCTAACTTTTTTTTTTTTTTTTAGACAGAGTCTCCCTGTAGCTCAGACGGTTCTCGGCCACCATGTGAGTGCTGGGGATCGAACCCGGGTCCTGTGTAAGAGCGGTCGGCACTCTTAACCGCTAGGCCATCTCTCCAGCTCCCTTACCTAACTTTTTTTTTACACAGCCCTGGACCATTTGCCCAGAGAGTGGTGGTACTCATAGTGGGCTGGACCCTCCTGTATCAATTAACCATCAAGATAATATTCCACAGACTTGTGCACAGGCCAATCTTATGTAAGAAGTCCCTCAGATGGGGCTCCCTTTACAAGCTCTAGGCTGTGCCCAGTTAACAGTCACCTAGGACCCAGCCCATCTCTCCATATTCCACAGGCTCTAGGCTGTGCCCAGTTAACAGTCACCTAGGACCCAGCCCATCTCTCCATATTCCACTCAGTCTTCATATATTTGGGTGATGGCTTTCTTAAATTTTTGCTCATTTTCATTAGACTGCTTATAATCTTATGGAATTTTAAAATATATTTTGAATCCATACCTCTTGTGAGATATGTTTTCTTGTATTTTCTCTTAGTCTGTGGCTTTTCAAAATTATTTTTCCTGAAGAGTGATTTTTTTCCAAAGATTTTTTTTTTTTTTTTTTTTTTT
>VZQC01012516.1:124292-193572 GCA_009823505.1 Rhizomys pruinosus
TTTTTTTTTTTTTTTTTGGTCTTTTCAAGACAGGGTCTCCCTGTAGCCCCAGCTGTCCTGGAATTCACTCTGTAGACCAAGCTGGCCTTGAACTCACAAAGTGTAATTCTTATAATTTGATTTTCCACTTATCTAACACTCTTCCCTCCCCAAATGTAGAGATATTATGATGACAATTCCATTTTTACTTAATTTTCTCATGTAAACCTCATTTCAATACATTTTAAAACCAATGGTCTTGGGCTGGAGAGATGGCCTAGCGGTTAAGAGTGTCGACTGCTCTTGCAGAGGACCTGGGTTCGATCCCCAGCACCCACATGGCAGCTGACAACCATTTGTAACTCCAATTCCAGGAGAACTCCAGTTCCAGGGGAATCCGATGCCCTCTTCTGACCTCTGAGGCACTGCACGATACAGGTGCACAAACCTACATGCAGATAGTACATTCATACACACAAAATAAATTAAAAAAAAAAAGACCAAAAAAAAAATGGTCTTTCACAGTCCCAAATACTTCAATCTGGTTTCAAATTTTTATAGAAAAGTTATTTTACATTATATATTCAGTAGTGTATGTGAAATGTAATGAACTCATACACTTCCAATAACAAGTGTTAATGGCATATGCAGTTACAAGTGATCTTGGCTTGCATGTAATTTACTCCTTAGAAGTGCAGGTGTGCAGGAAAATGAGGGATCTAAGGCCTTGTAGGCATAAATCACCACGTGTCACTGCATGAACAGAGACTGCCATGGTTAGTGGAGGTTGATTAAAAGACCTTCTACTACAATAAGAACTAACATTGTTACATGCTTATTGCATGCTGGGTACCATGTGTGATAGTTAAATGCATTATCCTTTAATTATTATTACATTCGATCCTTCAAGGCAAGTAGACCTTGATGAGAGAATTTTCCCCAAAGCCAGGGAGTCAGTAGGCAGCAGAGTGAGGCTCTGGGTCTGTGTGACACCATTGTTGATTTTCCTTGTCAAACTGACTGCATTTAAAATCACCTCCAAGATTACTGAGGCACACTCCAGCCATGAAGGCATTTTCAGAGAGGATTAACTGAGGAGGGAGCACCCAGGCTCCTGTGTGGGGTGGGTAACACTGTGCCATGGGTTGAGAGCCTAGAAAGAATACAAAGGAGAAAGAAGCATTGGCATTCCGTTCTCTGCCTCCTAATCAGCTCTGAGTGGCCAGCTCTCCCTGTCACAAGTTCCCACTGCCATATTGTTCTAGAAGGGATTATGTAGGAAACCTTCTGAGACCAGTAGACTGAATAGATCCTTCCTCTTACAAGCGCTTCTCTTAGGAATGATATTGTGCTGCTAAAAGTAATGACGAGTCCTCTGAATATGGTAACTAATCACAGTCTTTGATTTTTAAATGTTTGAAAATGTATTCTTTGGAGAATATTCTACAGGTTTACAACACACAATGATCCCATCCATCCCCCACTCCCTGAATTTCAGACCTGCTCCACACATCACTGTTTTAACCTCATATCCTTCTCTAAACTTTTTGAATACCTACTGGATCCAATTAATGTTTCTTGGAAGTGCAGGGCTGTGAGGCTACCCCCTGAGGCATGGGCAACATATCAGTGGTCAAAGCCTATCAGTAGCCACCATTTACTGACAATAGCTCTTCACCAAGGGTAGCAGGGGACGGGTGGTAGTAAGGGGATGAGAATCCCTCCTTATCCATGCTGGAATTTTCATTGGCCTGATCTTGTACAGGTCTTGAACAGGGGATCACAGTTACTGTGAGCTCATGATTACAACAGCCCTGGCTGGCATGTCCAAAAGACCCCTGGCATGTTCAGATGACCCCTGGTATGTTCAGGTGATCCCTGACATGTTCATATGTTCAGATGACCCCTGGCATGTTCAGATGATCCCTGGCATGTTCAGATGACCCTTGACATGTTCAGATGACCCTTGGCATGTTCAGATGACCCTTGGCATGTTCAGATGATCCCTGGCATGTCCAGATGAGCCCTGGCATGTTCAGATGATCCCTGGCATGTCCAGATGAGCCCTGGCATGTTCAGATGATCCCTGGCATGTTCAGATGACTCCTGGCATGTTCAGATGATCCCTGGCATGTTCAGATGACCCCTGGCATGTTCAGATGATCCCTGGCATGTCCAGATGATCCCTGGCATGTCCAGATGACCCCTGGCATGTTCAGATGATCCCTGGCATGCTCAGATGACTCCTGGCATGTTCAGATGGTCCCTGGCATGTTCAGATGACTCCTGGCATGTTCAGATGACCCCTGGCATGTTCAGATGACCCCTGGCATGTCCAGATGATCCCTGGCATGTCCAGATGACCCCTGGCATGTCCAGATGACCCCTGGCATGTCCAGATGATCCCTGGCATGTCCAGATGACCCCTGGCATGTCCAGATGACCCCTGGCATATTCAGACGACCCCTGGCATGTCCAGATGATCCCTGGCATGTCCAGATGACCCCTGGCATGTTCAGATTATCCCTGAAATGTCCAGATGACCCCTGGCATGTCCAGATGACCCCTGGCATGTCCAGATGATCCCTGGCATGTCCAGATGACCCCTGGCATATTCAGACGACCCCTGGCATGTCCAGATGACCCCTGGCATGTCCAGAAGGCAGCATTTCACAGCACTCCCTCCCATCCTCTGGCCCTTAAGCTCTTTCTTCCTCTGATTCTATGATGTTTCTGCAGCGCTGGCAGGGTCTTATCTTTGCTCTGTTATTCTCTTGATCATTCATACCTCATGGGGCTACAGGAATAATTAAAGGAGATGATTTGTTTGAAAATGGCTGGCAGATCCAAGTTTTGGTCATGGCTGGTGTTTAATTATGTATGACCATTCAAAATCTGAGTGATAGTAATTTTAATAAAACAGTTGATTGATTATAGAGCACACAGTGGATAAAAATATTCCCATAGGAATACTACATATAATAATACCTAGGTTTTATTGAATTCTTATTTTGCCAGATCCTGGGCTGAGCTCTTAGGGTAAGTATTTCATTGAATCCAGTGTTCAAAGAACCTTATAAGGTAGATTCCTTAATCATCTTATTTTATAGTTAAAGAACTAAGCAAAAAGATTAACTCATTTTCTCAATGTCACAAAATGGAAAAGTTGGAAATCTCTGAAGATATTTGAACCCAGGCTTACTAGATCTTAAAATCTAGTTCTCACAAATCTTTCTCTGAAGGAAGGGAATAGGTAGAACAATATTAGCCAGAAAATAATTGTCAAAATTTCATCAAATTCCAAAGGTTAAGTTGCTGTGTCTTACATCTTTTTGTTTCTCCTTTGTTCCCATCTGTGCTTAAGGAGAAAAACCTACAGTCCCAGGAATGATCTAAGACCCATCTTGCTGAGGATAAGCCAACACTAAGATGTGCATGTTTTGTAAGCGCAAACTTTATGTCAAAAATTCAAGAGTAGTTTTTTGTTGGTAACACCAATTAGGATAGATGTGCTGAGATGAAAATCAAGTTGTGTAGAATACCAAGTTTCTTTGTCCCACTCACCTGCCGCTTTCCCATTTCTGAAGGAGATGAAGTTAGATGATGGGATGGTCTAGGGCAAATCTTTGTAGAGCAATTCTGGCTCTGGAAGCAAAATCAGAGCCACACTGCTCTCCACCACAGGAATCAAAGTCTTAACTTAAAAACGGAGTGGCCAGTTATCTTGCTCTTTGACATATGCTGCTCTGTAAATTAATAAAGCTGTCAGTGCCTTCACATGTGGCTCTCCAGTGCCTCTGTGGCTCCGTGGACTTGTAGACACTTCAAATAACTGAAGACTTCCTTTGCCATGATCCCAGAGAATGGGCAGACTAACTTCGGAGATGTCACCCTCATTCTTTTTTTAATATATATATATATATATATATATATCTTGTAATATATATATATATAAAATCTTGTAATATATATGTATATATATATTACAAGCTTATGCCACAAATCAAATCTAGACCCCTGTCCACCCCCCCACCCTCCACCCAACCAGAGCTCATGCATTCTGCCAAACATGTTTTTCATTTTTTTCTCAGTCTTTCTCAAAATTTTCGATCCAGAAGTTTCGATCCAGACTGTTTCAAGCAGAAGTTCACCGTTTCAGTCAGTCCTTTGACACAGTCTTTTCTGTTGTTGTTATTGTTGTTGTTCTTTCTAATATGCATCACTCCCAACTACTTGGACAAAAGCTCAAGGAGCCCTGCACAAGAGATGCTTACAACTAGGTAATTGGTGCTAGCATACACAGATGAGGGATACCATTCGTTGTTGTTATTCTGGGACCGTGTTACTTCACTTAACATAATATCTTCTAGTTCCATCTATATCATCTTTCTTTAGTGCTACATAGAACTCCGTTGTGTAGATGTACCACATTTTCTTTATTCACTCCTCAGTTGAGGGGCACTTGGGTTGGTTCCAGGGTTTTGCTATTGTGAACAGAGCTGCAATAAACATGGCTGTGCATGTGCATGGCCCTTCGTTCTTTCCAGGTGGCGCCGTCCATTTCTGGTTTACCTTTGCAAATACAAAATTTAATGTTGTTGTATTAAAGGTGTATGACTTCCTGGCCCTTTTTTTCTTTATATTATTGCTGCTCTAGGTCTTGCTAGTTTAAATACAGGGGGAGAGAGAGAGAGAGAGAGAGAGAGAGAGAGAGAGAGAGAGAATAATTGATGGGGAAGTGTTTAGTTTCCTGAGCTTTGAGAAGTGTTTAGTCCCCCTGCAGAAGGTCAGGGGCCTGAGCATGTGAGAGCCTCTGGGGCCTCTGAGCAGGGAGACACTGGCTCTTTACTGCCTCATTTACTTTGTATTTATCTCTCTCTTCATGGTTGGATCTACACATCAGAGGGCAGGGCTGCCTACCTCCAGGATTTTGGCCCAATTTCCTGGAATTCCATCTGGGTTTTGATATGTATGCCTGCTTTTGAATGAATGAGGAAAAAATAAGGTAGAAATTATGAATGAAAAACGTACAGGGGAAGAAAGGAATTGACAAAAGAATGGCTGCATTTTACCAGCATGCAATGCAGGGACTCCTGTGGATGGGTGGGGGGGGGGAGCGCCCCAACTTGTCCTTCCATGGTTAAGTTCAGGGTCAAGCTCACATCAACTTGAGAAAGAGAACGTTTTCCTTCCCCTTTCAGTGTACCATTGGCTAGATCCAAGTTAAATGCTGGGTCTGTGTGTTTCCCAGGACAGCAGGGCTAAAAGTCTCCAGTCTTGGCCTTGAAGGGGCAGAGGCAGTATCCATTCATAGTAATTTTCTGGCTATGAGATTTTGGACAAATCACTTAAGCCTATCTGTGTAATGAGGTTGGAAATGCTTTTGATTCCTATTATGGAACCAGAAAGCTAGGGCTCCTTTCTGAGAAGATCGTTGTGAATCAGAACTCTATTTCTGTCACCCTGGTCTCTATCTCCTTCCCTCTTTGGGCTCGGCCTTAATGAAAGGAATTGTGAGCTAGGGGAGGGATTTTACAAGGAGAAGCAGCAGTCTTAAAGACCTAAATTTCTTTTTTATTCAGGGACTATGGTGTGCAACATCTTTCTCTATCAACTAGATAGAGACCGGTACCAAAATCTTTAAACTTGTGAACGAAATATGAGGCCAAGGTTCCAGGCAAGATGAAATTGGATTACACTCTGTTCTTTCTCATAAGTTTGATCATCTCCTCATGTTTTCTCATATTCAGTAGTCAGAAGATAAACACTTTCAAAGCCACATACTCTTAGACTACATAAATTTGCTTAATCTTAATTTAGGACTCCAACCTTTATTCCTAAGACTCATGTTAGCTCCAGAATTACAAAACAGGGTTTTGAAAATATATGTCATAAAACTCTGCTATGTTCAAAAAATTTATCTTATCATTTATATTTATAATAAATACACTTATATATTCCTCCTCCCCTTCACCTGTTTTCTTTGAAATCTACAGTGAGGGAGAAAACAGTCCAGCTTGGATTTTAAAAATGACTCTAACATGCTGCAGTAATGTAATCACTGGTAGTGAGTCTCTCAGTCTAGGTTACCTTCAGGCATAAGGAAACCAAGTCAAGAGGTAGCCTTTAAACCTTCCTTCTTTTGGTCTTTTTGAGACAGGGTCTTTCTTTAGTCCCAGCTGGCCTAGAACTCACTATGTACACCAGGCTGACCTTGAACTCACAGAGATCCACCTGCCTCTGCCTCTGCCTTTGGAGGAAATCAAGGCACTTTCCCCACATCTCACTGATGCTTTACCACTGTGTCGAAAGATCAAACCCTTAGCATTAGAACAATGATGGTTCAAATTCCTCGTGCAAGTACAGTTTCCAAGAATCAATAAACGATCTAGGTATACGTAGATGTCCAACCAATTTCTGCTTTCCCCAGAATTATTATTTTTATTGTTTCAAGTGTGTGGATGTCCTGCCTGCATGTATGCACGTACACCTTGTGTATGTAGTGCTGGCGAATGGCAGAAAAGGGCATCCAGTTTCAACTGGACTTACAGTTGGTTGAGAGCTGCCATGCATGTGTTGGGAACTGAACATGGGTCCTCTGCAAGATCAGTAAGTGTTCCTGGTTGCTGAGCCATCTCTCCAGCTCCTGTTCATATTTAAAAAAATTTATTTCTTACAAAAATATCTGTGGTTTGTTGCTACCTCACCATGTACTTAATCTTCCTATCAGCATCTCCCTAGCACTGAGTTGATGGAATCTTCCAGATGGTGTAAATTTAATAGTAGAACCCATCCCTGACTCATTTGTATCTAATTACCTTAATTCAAAATTATTTTCAAAAGGGTTTGGGTGTCTTCTAAGATTGATTTCTTTTTTTTTCAGTCTCAAGTATGACTAAGTGAACCATTAAAAAGGGAAACAAATGAAGCCACAAAACAAATTAAGACTCGCCTCAGGCAACCTGCACACTCCTTTTAAATTCCCATCTGCTGAGTGCAGGTTTCCAAGGTGCAATGCGGTAGGGAATGAGGGTGTACACTTTTTTTTTTTTTTTAAATTAGTTTTTTATTGATGCTTTGTGCATTTCATACATTTTTTCCAATTCAGTTCAGGCTTATTTCCCTTTCCCTCCCCCCACTTTTGTAGCTTTCCCTTTTCCTCTGTCAAAGCTCCATGTCCTAACTGATGAAGACATGGCCCACATGCAGCCCAAACCTGCACCCTATTCTGACTGCTGGGTCCCCAGTGCACAGAGCTCAAATGGAGGGCTTGGCTCTTATGTATTTTTGGCTTATTTTCCTTCACCCGTCCTCAGCCAGGTCCCTGGACACAGCCTGGGCATGCAGAGCCACTCGGATTTTGTGTTGATGATGGAGGGGTAGAGGAATGTTCTCTGGAGGAAGCAGTGGAAGAAGCCGGCTTGTTTCTGTGTGTCTCACAAGCCTATCAAGAGTCCCGTTTCTGGAGCACAGGTGCAGCTGGTGCTCGCTTCCTGGTCGTAGATTTAATCGGCACCTGCTTTGGCAAAGCTATCACCTCTTCTCTCAAGTCAGAGCTTGATGCGTTGGGAGCTGTCCTGCTTTCTTCTCTGCAAAGTGGGGTGGACAGATAGATTTCTTTGTCTGGAGGCTTCTACCTCTGGTGCCTGTGAGAATTCCATTCTTAGTAAATAGCTTCAACGTATGTCCCTCCATGTCTGGGAAAGACAAATTCAAGTCTGGTGAGCTGGGAAAGGAGCCGAAAGAGAGCTGTCTTCTAAGTCGTGTGTAAAGGAAGGTCTTTGCCAGGCCGTGCAGTTCCAGGGCCTTCCCAGTTTACTTGGCATGGAAGCCAGCCTCTTCATCATCCTCATGACTTGACCTGACCCCCAATGCTCTCTGGAACTTCCTCTCCTTCGTTTTGGTGGTCTTCTCTGCTGTCTCATGGGCTTAGTCATTGCAGGGGAGATTACTGCATCGCTGTTCTCTGTGTGGAGCTTTTCTCCCTGCTGAAGTCTTTCTCCAATATTCATATTTCATCACCAGTGTCTGTGGCACAGAGAGGCTTCTCCAGTCCCCCAATATTCAAGGAGGGCAACAGTCCCACCAAACCTCTAAAGATGCCTCGTCATTAACCAAAGCTCCAAATCTTTTCAACCACCGTTGTTGTTCCTTAACAGATCACATGAAGATGAATTAAGACAGCATCTTTGTCTTTTCTTTCTCTGGCTATCAGAATACAACCTGCTGGACTTGGTTCTTTTCTTCTATCATGTGGGCCGCAGGGAACTAAACTCAGGTTGTAAGGCCTGCTGGTCGGTATCTTTATTCACTGATCTCTCTTCAGGCCAAACCTGCCTCTTTCAAAGCTGAATCATTCCTTTATTTTATTATTTTCATTTTATGTGGATGAGTGTATTGACTGTATGTGTGTAAGTGCATCCATGTTGTACAATGCCCATGGAGGTCAGAAGTGGGTTTGGATTCCCTGAAACTGGAGTTACAGATGGTTGTTAACCACCACATGGATGCTGGGAACTGAACCTGGGTACCCACAAGAGCAGTCAATGCTCTTAAGTGCTGCTGAACTTTCTCTCCAGCCCTTCTTAAGGAGGAGAGTAGAGTCAAGACTCAACAGAGATGTGTGAAATGAATACTTAATCCAGCCCGAGCACTCACAGAAATGTAGAACTTCCTTTGCATTAGGTATTGCTCTAAATGTGCTTCATTTATGAATTGGGCTCTTAACAAACGTGCAAGATGGATAGAGTTAATATTCTCATTAATAACCCAAGAAATTGAGAAATGCAGAGGACGAATGAGGTGCCAGGTGTTTCCATGGTAAGGCTCAACCCGTGCCTCTCCAGCTTTCTGCTTCCTGGGTGAAGCTTAAGCAGCTGTGTGTAAAGTATGCTGGAGAACTGGATTTGGAAGCTTGGAGCTTGTGCTGTGCTGTGATTGTTTCCAGGAAAGAGAGGAAGTCTGTGTGTTTTTCCTCAGGTAATCAACAAAACCTCTTTGGGTGAATAGATTGCTCTACTTTTCCCCTCCCTCCCTCCCTCCCTCCCTCCCTACCGCTCCCTCCCTCCCTCCTTCCCTCTCTCCTCTCCCTCTCCCTCTCCCCCTCTTGCTTTCCTTGCTTTCCTTCTAGTTCCCTTCCTCCCTCCTTCCTTCTTTTTTTACATCCTTTCTTCTCAACTCTTTCATCTCTGGAGAATCAGAGCCATATTTATGCAAGATCCCAACCCCTTGTCACCTGGTAAAGACCAAAAACTATTAGGGACCTGAAGAGAGTTTTTCTTTTCATTAAAAAAATAACCTTAAACCCTGTTCAATTAAAAAATACTTTCACTATGTTAAGATTAATACAGTAAATATTTTACAAGCTGATTTTGTTGCTTGTGTATTAGAATGAGTGATTCAGTGCAACACAAACCCTACTGACTATATTGAAATATTAAAATGTGTAAATAATTTAGAGACAGACTCACAGGAGACATGAAATCTTCAGAACATTAAATATATAAATTACATACACTGTTTGATTCCAGAAGTTTAATGTGTTTATCCCTTCATGTTCAGCAGACCCTCAATAGGTTTGGAAGTGGGCGTTAGAACAAATATGAAGGGGATAATCAGGATTCCAAATCTAACAATTGTCCTCAAATCAGCCAGACATGTCACTCAGGGAAACAGATGGGTTTTTATGGGAGTACTTAATTGAGTGTTATTGTCATCATAAAAAATTTCAAGCTGGACTGGGCCTCGCTGTCACACCTGCTCCAGTTCTGGGGGTGTCCTTCCTAATTGTCCCAACACAGTTCCTTGTTTAAGGCCCACACCATGTATAGCTCTGAAGCTTAAAAGGGACAGAGCCAGCTCTTATGAGGACCAAAAATAAAAAGAAAACCAGCTTGCAAAATATTTACTTCATTAGTTATAACATACGGAGGGCTTTTTTATTAAATAGGATTTAAGTTTATGACTTCAAAAAATAGAAAAGCAGTTTTTAGATCTTGAATAATTTGGGGGTACACTTACCAGTTGACACAAGGTTGGGGTTTTGTAACTACTGCTCTGATTCTCCAGAGATGAATGAGTTGGAAAAGAAGGCTATAAAGAAGGATGGAAGGGAGGCAGGAAGGAAGAAAGGAAGGCATGAAGGGAAAAGAAAGAAAGGAAATGAATAAAAGAAGGAAAAAAGGAAGGGAGGAAGGAAGGGTCTGGCTTCTTGTGGTACCCAGAAGGCTTGGCTGTGTTAACTTGGGCTCATGATTCAGCCTCTCTGTGTTTGAAAATTCTCATTTGTAGATTAATTAGTAAAAGTCATTGACACACAGGGTTATAATGAAGGACACATGTGGCAGTGCGCATTACATGCTTAGAACCTTCCAGCCCCTTGGTATAAAATTCACAGTTTTAGCTGTTCTTTTCACTATAGTGGAAGCTACATTGGAGAGGGGACTTCATAAGTGCTCCTTGATTGTGGCTTCCTGGTGTCTATAACACAGTTTTCTAGTTAATAATTCTTGAATAAATTGCTAAGTTAATATTTAAGATTCTTAATTAGAGTCTGATGTTTGATTGCAGTTCAGTGCACAGAACGTAGGTGCATGTGTGTGCATGCACAAGCACACATGCCATTATTTACATGAATCTTGGTATAAAATGTGATTAATTACAATGGCTGGCTATTATGCAATCAGAGAGCAGCAGGCACTCTTCCAGCAAAGGACATCTGGGAAGGTGGGTCACTTTCTCTCAGCTCAGGTGCCTTTGAACTCTGCCTCTGGCCAGCTCCCCAGATGTTGCTTTATGCACTGGATCAAGGCTGTGACTTGCTTCCATTTTGCAAGGGGGCAGTGCCACTTATCATCCCAAGGATTATAGCCAGGAAGTAAATAGCCCCTCACCTCAAATGCCAATTTATTGTTCTCACTCTGTCACGGGATTAAAATACAGAGTTTGCCTCCAGGGCTGAAATTAGCTTTTCATTTTGACTGACTGCCATCCAGGTCTGAAAAATAGCAGCTCATTTGTTTCAATATTTACCACATCCATTCAGAAGAGGTTTACATTATTGCCAATTAGGACGTAATTGTTACCCATAACTCAAACATTTGCTGGCTGTTTACAGAGGAAAAG
Organism: Rhizomys pruinosus; assembly: GCA_009823505.1. NCBI lineage: Eukaryota > Metazoa > Chordata > Mammalia > Rodentia > Spalacidae > Rhizomys > Rhizomys pruinosus. The sequence continues at coordinate 135,396 of VZQC01012516.1, forward strand.
CCATTATTTTCTTTTTCCTGTCCTGACTTCCACTACCCTTAAACTCTTATACTATAAACAGCAGGGTATCACTGCTTTAAGATGACGCTGGCTGACAGGGTGGCACATCTTCCATCTCTTAGTCTCACATGTGGCTGGAGACTGGCACTAATTGCCCAGTTTAATGGAAGATAGTTAAGCTTGAGTTGGGCATTTTCTGGTTTTCCTTCCCTAAGCTGTGTTTCTGAGTGTGTGGCTTAGCAGACATCTGATTTGACTTTCTAGATATGCTGGCTTGCTTTGGCTCCTGCAAATCCTCCTTAGCTTTGTTGTGGGAAATCAAGAGATCAAAACCAAAGTTAGGAGAGGAGAGGGGACTTTATTTCATGCTAGTGGCCAGCCCACCAACATGGACCAAACCCCAGTGATCATTCCATAATGGCATCAGCAACATGAGAAGTACGTGACACACAACTGATAAAACAGGTGACAGGCAAACACAAAGGCCATTGGAATGTGGCATCCTGGTCTATAGATAACAAATGTGACATCAAAAGATAGATTTACAGATAGATAACATCAAAAGCCACAGGTATGTGACTTTCTGGGGAAACAAAGACTTCTGTCCTGGATAAAGTCTATAGGAAAGTCTCCTATCTTAGGTAACCACAGGGTGCAGAGAGGAAGGCTCCAGACTGCCCTTCTGCCCTCTGTCTCCATTACCATAACACTGTCAGGTCTTTTAGTGAGGAGTCTATTTTGCCATTTCCACTATACCTGTATTCCCAGCATTTACAACTGCTCTCCCCATAGCCCATTATCAAAAGTCAATGAACAGTCAGTCACCCTTTTACAATAGACTGTGCTGTGTGACTTCTGTTTCTAAGCCCCCAGTGCCTGCCTATCTCACAGAGGGTAGAGCCCAGTATCTTTGTAATGCTCACAGAATTCCACAGAGCTCTGTCTCCTTTGATTCTTCTGACTTGACATCTGGGATGGTAAATCTTGGTTGTTGATATGAGAGGATCTAGAATCAGCGAGGAGGCAAACTTTGAGCATGTCTGCGAGGAAGATTCTAAACTGGGTTGGGGGGCACCCAAATGTGGGTGGCACGATTCCATGGGTTGGGGTCCCAGTCTAAATACAAAGAAGAGCTGGGTGCCAGCAACCAGCATTCCTTGTTCTTCTTGATTGAAGAGGCAATGTGACCAGCTGCCTCCCAGTCCTGTGGCCATGACTTCTGCACCATGGTGGGTCATACCCTCATGTTATGAGATGAAATACCCTTCCTTTTTGTAAGCCATCGTGGTCACGTATTTTTGTAACAACAATAAGAAAAATAACGACTCTACCATCCTGTTGCATTTGCTGCAAGGTCTCACAGTGGCAGCTTGGATCTTTCTCATCTTCCTGCATCTTCATTGCATTCCTCACTGCAGCAATCTCAGCTGCTTCCCAGGCACCACTTCTAAGAGACCTTCCTGTTCAACTGAGTGGACAGTGAGATCCAGCACCTGCATGGAAATCTTTCTGTTCAGCCATCTGTCTGAAATACCAGCTGGAAGTGGTGAGGTTTCCTTAGGGCTCTTTTGATCCCAACTGGAAAAATGCAAAGATGTAGGTAAACAGCACAGTTTGTTTCAGACCTAAAGACTCTCTCCATTTCTGATGGGGCTTTAAGAGAGTACAGCTTTGGAATATCTTTACTTCTGCATTTGATTTGATGTCAATTCTTAAAACTTTTATTCAGAGGGCTGGGGATATGGCTCGTCAGTACAGAGCTTGCTGGGTAAACTCAAGGACCTGAGATTGGATCTCCAACACTCACATTAAATGCTGGGCGGCAAATGGTTCTAATCCCAGCACTGGGGAGGCTGGTATAGGAGGACCTTTGGACCTAGGCTGATGGCCAGTCTTGCTGAATTGTCCAGCCATAAGTTTGGAGGAAAATCCCATCTCAGAAAAATAAGGCAGGCAGTAATGTGGTAATGTGAGAAGATCCCTAACAATAACCACTGACTTTCACAAACAAGGGGCCAGGTGTACATGCAACACATACCAACATGTACAGCTGCATAAGCCACACAGTAAAACCACCACACACAGAACACATCAAAATCCTTCCTTGCAGCCAGTTTTCTCTCATTGTGGAAACAAGCCGGAGAACTTTACATTGCTCTTAGCTCCTGAACTTTCCCAGTATTGAACAGAGCAATTCTCTTTCTCTGTGGCTCAAAATTTATAGCACTCTCTTAAAACAATCCACACTTGCCAGATATATTCTAGAAAGTGTAGTTAATGGCAAGTCTGAAAAGCCCCAGGACAAAAGGAGAGGTCGCTAATCTTCAGGGACCTGAGTGATGGAGGAAGGGTGTGGGAGTCTTGCTCATCTGGCCTCTTGCCTTAAGCACAAGGTTTATCACAGGCGGATTTCACGTAATAACCCATTCCGAGATAGCTGTCTTTGCTTTGAACTGCTTCAACCTGCTCTACGTGCATGGGTGAGAAGACTTTCAAATGTCTTTATTTTTTGCAGGGGACCACGACTCACAGGAAAACCTACTTCTAGACTCAACCCTAAGAGTGATCAGTGGAAAGTCAGAGAGAAGTTAGCCTAATTTAATTAGCTCTGGCTTGCTGGCAGGTGGGGAGGGCAAGGACAAGGAGTCATAGCTGCTTTATTTCGGATCCCTTTGGGTGGGAGCTTCATTCTTTTCTCCAAAACTTTGTCAAGATCATTTTACCAAAAGTGTTTGCTGGAAAACCCTTTTTGTCAAAAGAAAAAAAAAAAGGCAAATAATGTATTCTGTGAGGCAGTAAAGCAACCACTTAGAGGCACAGCACTTTGATTATACTCTTGGAAAGAAAGAGAGAATTGGATTTTAACTACCATGCCAAATCCCTCACCTACAGGGCAGAATTGCAAACACTCTCTGAATCATCCTTGTTATTACTACATATTTAGACAAGGGCAAAATTAAAAATAGGGTTATTCATCAAAAATGCCTCATTACTTTCATTAGGATATGTAATATGTGGTTTGTTAGCACAAACCCGAGTGTAGTGGGTATGTTTACTGGATTTGGCTGGAGGGGTTTTCCTAATGGTTTGGGCAATAGATGATTATACCTAGATTTTTCTCTCTGTATAGTTTTTCTCAAATAAACTCAGTTTTAGAAGAAAGTTTTCTAACAGGACTTCTTGCTAACCCCGATGTATCATTTTTGTCCCCCCCTCCAATTATTACCAGTAAAGATCTTGCTGGTCAGCAGGGAAAGTCTTGCCAGGCTTGCTGCATTTATTTGTGTGACTATAGCAAACCAGCATGGAACTGCAGTGATTAGCTATATATTTTATTCTTTTTCCTAGATGTATGAGTTGTGTGTGTGTTCAGTGTTTGCTTATTCATAGGTGTGTGTGTGTGCGTGAGTGTGTAGCCCAGAGATTGATTTCAGGTGTTTTCCTCCATTGCTCTTCATTTTTGTAAAATATATTTTATTATTAGTTATATTTTTTTATGTGTATGAGTGTATTGCCTGTGTGCCCTTGTCATGCAATGTCCTGGAGGTCAGAAGAGGGAATTGCATCCCCTGGAACTGGAGTTAAGGATGGTTTTTAGTTGCCATGTGGGTGCTGGGAATCAAACCTGGGTCCTATGCAAGAACAGCCAGTGCTCTTAACCGCTGAGCCATGTGTATACACCCTCTTCTTACTTTTTGAGCCATGATCTGTCATTGAAGCTGCAGCTATGGGATCAGTTAAACCCCCCAATCAATGAACTTGAGGAATTTGCATCTCTCCAGTGCACAGCCAACTCTGAAGCTACAGTCGCCTGACATCACATTAGGCTTTTTACATGAATGCCGGGAATCCAAATTCAGGTCCTCGTGCTTGCACAGCAAATGCTTTATTAACCGAGCCAGCTTCCAAGCCTCTATAATTACATTTTAATATAAGCAAATAATACTGCTTTCATGGAAGTGTGCTTTTGAACAAAGAGATTACATTAAGACATCAGCTCACCTTCAAGAAGATCCTTGTTCCATAGAGAGCAGAGAGCCACATAATAAGCATGTTGTTTTTCTATTATTTTTTGAACATACATGTTTTCTGGAAATGTACCTCTGCCACATCTGTGCATCCAGCTGTCTGTGCCCTTCACATAATTCTTGACCTAATTCTTGTTTAGGAAGAAGAATTTTATTCTAGTTAGTTGAATAAGTGATTGTGCTCTGACTTAAGGGTTTGGGACAAAAAGAAGAAATTACCCACAGTAATAAAAATGTGCATCTGTTCATTCAACATGTCATTACTGAATGTATCTAGGGGCTAACAGTGCAAAAGGGAGGAAGGTCTCCATTTTCAAGGAGCCAGTGAGATGCTGGTAGGCCAAGTTGATGGAAAATATATTTTTTGAAGTTCTGCATTGTATCACTGACCAATTTTCATGACCAATGAATATTCTTTCCATGACAAAATTCAAGCTTCAACTGTATCAACTAGCTCACAACATTCCTACATGTTTATAAGCAGTTTTTCCGAGACTGTTTAAGTCAACACCAGCCCACCTTGCAGGGAGCTCACATTCTAGTGGGATAAGGCAGACTTTACAAAAGTAAACTCAGAGATAAACAGTATATCTTCAGATTTTACTAAGTGTTATATAGTGGATAAGTAGAGGGATCAGATGTGGAAAATTAGGGAGACATACTTATTAAATATCCACATGTTCTGTGAGCCACACACCACACACATCACTTACCTTGGATATGGTATGTAGAGAAATTTCCTCTTGAAGCCTCTATTGAAGAGTGGAGGAGGCTAAGGGAAACCTTGGGGGGTCTCTGGGCTTCCTCTCTTTGTAGCAGGGGACATTACAGAAGAGCTGAGCTGACACTTACAGAAAGAGATAGATGTGCAGGAGAGGCTTCCAGAATTTAAGTCCCTTATTCTGGGTGTCTATGAAGTATAATCACTGTTTCTAGCTTTGATGGAGCAAATATATAGTATGCTTTATAATAAATGTCTGCTCTCACTAATGTGGTGACTTGTTAGAATACAACATGTGTGTTTGGCATACACTGTGCTAAATACACACAAACACACACACACACACACACACTCACACACACACACTTGATTTTCCTCCTAAGATTCAAAAATTCATAGCAATTCTGTTGGGCTTTGATGCATTTATAATCTAAAACCAGCAAACATTCCTGTGATGCCCAGAAGGATACTTTCCATATCTGTGTCTGCCACAGTGCTTGATAGGGTTCAGATCACACTACTGGCTCAGAAAATAGTTGATAGAGGAATGAATGATGCACTCAATTATGTTTAAGGCAGTGCTTATCAAGTCTGAGTGGGTATCAGAAATTACCTTGTTAAAAATGCAGGTGGAAGGACTTTATCCCCTGGTATTCTGCACCTTTAACAAGAGCTCAGGGACTCCAAGGCAGGGAACTTGTAGACTGAGTTACAGTTGGTAGATTTAACAGAAAAGCATAGACAGAAGAAGAGGCTTAATTCCTACATTATTAACAAGGCAGGATGCTCAGAAAGAAATAAAAATCTTGTTTTATTTCTGCAAGGGCTCCAGTTCTGCATTTTATTTTGGACAGGGTCTCACTCTGTAGGCCTATCTGGCTTGCAAGAAGCTATGCAGACCAGGGTAGCTTGCAACTGGATATATAGAACATGCTGGTCCTGAAGTCTGTAGTGCTGGGGTTAACAGTGTGCACCAGCCCCCAGATAAGTTTTATATCTTACTTTGTGGATTGAAAGACACTTCTCTTTTGGAGGGCATCATTCTCAGATGCACCGAAAGATGAAAGCTTCATGACTTCAGCAGCTTCTTCCGATGCAGAACTTCAGCCACTTCCTCAGAGACCCTGGGAAGTGTATCTCTTGCCTTCTTCTGCACAGTGTAGCAAGGCCACTTGGAATCTTTGTTTCCCTTAAGAACTTCCCAGAAATGTCTCCTAGGTGACTCTAAATCTACTTAAATGGCTATCAATATTAACTATCACATGTACCTATATCTTCAGATACCTTACAGACTTTTGTCGTAAGCCACCACTATGTTTTGACATTTTCAGTGAGAACTTCATGCGTTGGAAAAACCCTGGAATCTTCAGAAGGAAACTGCAGTTGGGATGGAAAGTTATGTACAGATAAACTCTGTAGTGCATCCTTGCCTGGACAAAGAGTTTAGGGCTAAAAGGGCAGCTGTCTCTTCACTAGCTTAGAAGCTATCAAGAAAGACAAGGTCAGGCCTGGAGAGATGGCTCAGTGGTCAAGAGCATTGACTATTCTTGCAGAGGACCTAGGTTTGATTGCCAGCACCCACATGGCAGTTATCAACCATCCATACCTCCAGTTGTAGGGGAAATCTAACACCCTCTTCTGACTTCCATAAGCATTGTATGACACAGGTGCCCTTACAAATATGAAGGAAATATACTCAAACATGTTAAATAAAATAAATCATGTCTATACTGAAGATGTAGTTTTTAATAAGTGAGTCCTAGGTATGGATATTTTAGAAGCAATGCCTATGTGAGCAAACTACCCCTGAGAAGAAAATACTCTCCATTTATACACACTAGTTTCCAAACTCCAACTTAGGTTGAAATCATCATTATTCAAGACAGTTTTTACTCTTACTGAGTCACTTAACCTACAGTGAAGGGTTTTAGTGACAATGAATAAAAACACAACATCCCCAATTAAATTTGAATTTTAAATAAACACTGATTAATTTTTAAAATGTAAGTATGCATACTTGCCTAAGAAATATTTGCCTCATGGATGGGATGTGGATATGCTAAAAAGACGCCTCATTCTTTATATGGAATTCAAATTAAACTCAACATCTTCTCTTATCTGGTGACTCTAACCACAGTCTATGAGCAAAGGTAGAATTAGTTATAACTAATAGCTAAAGTAGGTTGCTATTTTACTTGCTGTGATTAAAAAATATCTGATCAAAAGCAACTTAGTAGAAGCCAGTATTTATGTGGCTTATCCTTCAAGTTCACAGCTTATCCTGGCACCCAGGGCAGAAACTCAAGCAGGAGCTCCGGGCAGAAACCGTGGAACAGTACCGCTTACTGGATCACTCACCCATGCGTGGCCAGCTCTCTTAGGCAGCCTAGGACCATCTGCCTAGGGAATGGTGCTGACTACAATAGGCTGAGCTCCTGTGTCAGTGAACACTCAAGACAATCTCCTACAGGCATGTGTTCTGATCTAGGGAACCCCTCAACCGAGACTCCTTTCTCAGGTGACCCTAGGCTTAGCCAAGTTGACAGCTAAAGCTAATCGAGGCCGTCATTATTTGATCTGGTGTTGGGAATGACAAATTAAAGACACAGGAGCTTCATATTTCTATTCTTAGTACAAAGAGAGCAAGTTCCTAAAATCAGTTCATATATATCACAAAATTTACGTGGCCTCACAACTGAAAAACAAAAAAGAATGGTGAAATCCTTTTAAAAAGCCAAAATTTATTGAATTTTGAATGATGGTTCTTTGCTTGGAGACCTTTTTGTACATTTTTCTTTTCTAAAATTATTATAATAACCTACACTATGGTTTCATTGCCTTGTTGAATGCTTTCATAGTCTTATTGAATGAAATAGAAAGGTAGCAACATTGAATCCATTTTAAACCCCTGTTTTAAATTGGTCTAAAACTCCTAAAACCAAGAACCATTGTATTAAATCAATAAAATCTTGTGAAAAAAATGGTGGCATTATTTCACTAAATTAGCTCAGATTAAGAACACATGGCTTATGTATGTGTGAGCTACTTAGAGAAAATTGCAATGAGATGATCAGAGGACTATATTATAACCTCTGTCCAGAGGTGGAAGGAAGACTAAGAATCATGTGACCATAGTGAACCCTTTGTCCTTTAAGTTGCCTTTGTCAGAGTATTTTATCAGACCAACAGAAACTAAGACTATCATTGTTGCATTGTGTGAAAAGTTTAGTTCAACAGGAATGACATGTCTTTTGTGAATTTAGGTTATTAAAGACACCATGGCTTCTCCTTCTCTGACTTCCCAATATCTCTTTGATTGCTTAAGGTCATAAACATCCTGGAAGTGGGCCCTTCAGGTCCAGTCAACTCTTCAAGTAACTACAATGAAGCCCAACAACTTGGCCAGTTTCATAGAGGATTTCAGGCCAGAGCGACTCAGTGCAGTTGCTTCCAGGTACTCCCTCTTCTGTCATGAAAGATTTTTCTTTCTCTTTTGACTATAATTGACATTTTTGCTGGGTAGAGTAACCTGGTTTGTCATCTGTAGTCATTTACTACTGGGAATCCTTTGGTCCTAACTCTTCTGGCTTTCATCATTTGCATTGAAAAGTCAGCTGTAATTCTGATGGGTTTCCCTTTATATTTAACTTATTTTTCTCTTGAGGTTTTAAGTATTCTGTCTTTGTTATGAACAGCTAGCGTTTGACTGTGATATGGCATGGTGATTTTTTTTTTTCTGATCTTGTGTATTTGGTGTTCTGTGTGTTTCTTGTATTTGTATAGGTATGCCATTTTTTCTTTTTTTATTGATATATATATATATATTATATTTATAATATTAAGATATTTGGCTTACATAATCAAATCTAGATCCATGTTCCGTCCTACCCCACCACCCCAATACCAGAGCTCATGCATCTGGCAAGCATTTTTTCATCTTTTCCAGTTTTCGCTCCAAATCCTCGATGTAGAAGTTGACTTGTTTTGGGCTCGCACTTAAGGTGGCCAGATGCTTTTGCAGAGACCTGGGTTCGATCCCAGTACCACAGGGCACCTGAGAACCATCTTTAACTGCAGTTCCAGGGAATCAGACACCCTTCTGACCTTTGTGGCATTGAATGACATGGCTGCCCAACGTACATGCAGACAGTAATTTCATACACATAAGAAAAAAAAAAATTTTTTAAAAAGTTGACTGTTTCAAAGAGAAGTTCACCCCATTTCAGTCAGTTTATTTGATGGAAAGTTCTGTTGTTATTGTTGTCGTTCTTTCCAATATGGCATCACTCCAACTACTTGGACAAAAGGCCTCAAGGAGGATTGCAGCTAGAAGATACTTACAACTAGGTAATTTGGCGTAGAATACGTAATTTTTTTTGGAGGACTGTGGTTATGTCATCTTATATACAGATTATCTTTTAGTTCCATGCCATGTTACCTGCAATATTTTATTGGTGCATTTTTCTTTAACTGCGGCATAGATCTCCATTGTGTAGATGTAATCATTTTCTCTATCTATCTCAGTTCAGGGGCACTTGGGCTGGCTACAGCTCCTTGCTATTGTGAAAAAAGAGCAGCAGCAATAATCATGGTTGTGAATGTATCTCTGTGGTTAAGATGAGTTGTGGTGTATACCCAGGAGTGGTGACTGACGGGTCAGGTGGTAAAGCCTCACTTGTTTGGAGTTCTGGCAAGAGGTTCTCACACTGCTTTTACATAGTGGCTTGTAACAAGTTTACAGTCCGCCGTAGCAGTGGATGTGTGTTCCCTTTCCCCACAAACTCTTCTATGCACTTGGTAATCATTTGTTTTCTTGATCCTAGCCAGTCCTTTTCGGAGTGGGATGTGATATCTTAAAGTGGTTTTAAATTTGCATTTCCTTGATTATTAGCAACATTGAGCATTTTTTTACAAATTTTTTTTTTATTTATTTTGTTATGTGTATGATGTACTGTCTGCATGTAGGTTTGTGCTCCTGTGTCGTGCAATGCAGCAGAGGGTCAGAAGAGGGTGTCAGATTCCTTTGAAACTGGATTCTCCTGGATCAGAGTCACGACATTTCCAGCCGCCATGTGGGTGTGGGGGGATCGGAACCCGGTCCTCTGCAAGAGAGTCAATGCTCTTAGACTGCTAGCCATCTCTCCAGCCCAAAAAAAAAAAAAACTTTTTAAAAGATTTATTTCAGCCATCTCTAATTCCTCACTTGTGAAGTCTCTTTTCAGTTTTATTTGAGCTCCAATGCTTTGAGTGTTACTTGTTTTCTTATCTTCTTTGTTTTTTTAAGTAGTTTATATATTCCTGGAAATCAATGCTTTGTCAGATGTATCTGTGGTGAAGCTTTCCTCCAACTCTGTGGTTTTTTCCATTCACTTCCTTGATTGTTTCTTTTGGATGCACGAAGCTTTTGAGTTTATGAGGCCCCATTTGTCATTGTTTCAATTTATTTCTTGTGGCAGCTGCTGTTTGACTTAGGAGGTCTTTTCCTATGCCTACGTCTTATAGGCTGCTGCCAAGTTCTTCTTCTGTCACCTCAGAGTTTTGGGTTTCAGGTTGAGGTCTTTGGATCCATCTGGGATTGACTTTTGTAAAGGGCGAGAAGGTGGGTTTAAAATTTTTTTCTTCTGCAAGTGGTGATTCCAGTTTTGCCAACACCACATACTAAAGATGCTGTCTTTCCTCAATTGTATCTTCTTGGCCCCCTTATCAAATATGAGGTGGCTAAAATTGTATGTGCTCAACTTTGGATCTTCAGTTTTGTTCCATTGGTCAACAGGTCTGTTTTTGTGCCAGTACCAAGCTGTTTTTATGGCTATAGCCCTGTAGTATAGTTTGAAGTCTGGTATAGAGATTCCCCCCTGTATTGTTCTTTTTGCTCAGGGTTCCTTTGACTATTTGGAGTCTGTATTAGTCAGGGTTCTCTAAAGAAACAGAAGTAACAGATGAATATATAGCTATATACAATTTATTGATTTGCTCACGTGACAGAGTTCAAGGAGCTCAACAGTAGCTGCACCACACTGGAAAGGCCGAGAGAATCCAGGGAACTGCTCAGTCCACAAGGCTGGATGTCTCAGTAGTCCCAATCTAGTGCTGAAGGCCTGAATGGATTCCAGGAGATCTGCCGGTCTCAGTACATGCTGGGATCTGAAAGGTTGATCACAGCAGCAAGACAAACTCACCAGATGAGAGAGGCAAGCTGCAAGAGAAAAGGGACCAGCTCCTTCTGCCATGGCCTTTTATACTGCCTGCCAGCAGAAGGTAACACCCACATTTGGGGTGGGCCATCCAGGTTGAGTTGGTCCAATCCAAACATCCCTTTTCTCTTATTTGTTCCTTAGTCCAATTTGACACACAGGATTAACCATCACAGAGTCTTTTGTTTTTCCATATAAAATTAGAGACTTTTTTTCCCTCCAAGCCTGTGAAGAAAGTCTTGAGGATTTTAATTGGCATCACATTGAATCTCTGTGTTAGTTTGGGTAGAATGTACATTTTTACTGTGCTAATTTTCCCAATCCATGAACATGGACGGTCTTTCTATCTTCTGATGTCTTTTTCAGTTTCCTTCTTCAGGGGTTTAAAGTTTTTTTTTGTGGTGACCGTTGGTGTCTTTGGTTAGGTTTATTCTTAGGTATCTTATTGTTTTTGAGGCTATTGTGAGTGGGAAGGTCTTGTATTCCTTCTTCAGTTGCTTGCTGTTAGAGTAGAGAAAGTCTACTGATTTTTCTAGGTTAATTTTGTATCCTACCACTTTACTGAAGCTCTTAATCATTTCTAGGAGCTTTCTTGTGGAGTTTTTAGCATCCTTTAGGTAAACAATCATACCATCATATCATCATATCATCAGGAAAAAGGGATAGCTTGACTTCCTCTTTTCCAATTAGTACTCCTTTAATTGCCTTTTCTTGCCTTATTGCCCTTGCAAGTGTTTCAAGCACTATATTGAAGAGGAATGGTGGCAGGGGCCAGCCTTGCCAAGTTCCTACCTTTAAGGGGAAGGATTCTGTCTCTTCTCCATTTAGGATGATGTTAGCTTAGGTTTCCTGTATATGGCTTTGATTACATTGAGGAATGATCTCTCCAAACCAATTCCCTCTAGGACTTTAAGCATGAAGGGATGCTGGATTTTGTCAAAGGCTTTTTCTGTGTCAATTGAGATGATCATGTGGTTTTTGTCTTTCAGTCCATTTATATGTTTTATGATATTTATTGATTTTCATATGTTGATGTAGGAAGTTTTCTTTTTTTGACAAACAGGGACCACACAGCCCTGATAAGGGGGATGGGGACACAGTGTCCGCTTTGGGGACACTATGGGGAGCTGACCCCTCCATGCAGAGGCCAGCTGGATACTTCCTGTAGCCCAACCTGGATGATACTTCCAACTCAGGCCTTTAGCCCGGACCCACAAGACACGTGTTCCACTCTTGGCCATGGTTTCTCACCTGCCCAGAGTCTGGACAGCAATTTCAGGCTGATGGCTGATCACATCCTTTCTGCCAATACCCACTCACAACAGCAGCTACCCAGATTGGTGATCCGCAAGGGAATCTCTTTCCAACCCTCTGGCCACCCAAATGAAATGCAGGCCTACCTTAGCCTGTATGTGCACAATAATTAATAAAAAATAACGGCTGGGAATTCTGTGATGATGTTACTATGAAATTCAAATTTATTCCTTGCTATAGCCTGCTTTTATAAAATAAATGGCATCAGTTCCCAGAGCTAATCATAAGTCTCCCAATTCTGTGCCACTGCTCACCATTGCCCCACCCAGCATCACACACTTAGGCCATGTGGCTTGCTCCTCCTTGGGGCGGGGCCAGACCTTCAGCCATGCAGTTCCCTGAGGCATGCTAATTGGAAAGCCAGCCTGCAATTACAGCTGGATTTCCCTACATGTTGAACCATCCCTGCCTCTCTGGTATGAATCCAATGTGGTCATGATGGATGATCTTTTTGATGTGGGACTGTATACAGTTTGCAAGTATTTTGTTGAGAATTTTTGCATCTGTGTTCATTAGTGAGATGGGTCTATAGTTCTCCTTTTTAGTCGTATCTTTGTCTGGTTTTGGTAATAGAGTGATGCTGGCTTCATAGAAGGAATTTGGGAGATTCCCCTCTGCTTGAATCCTTCTGAACAATTTGATTAATAATGATTGTAAGTCTTTTTGAAATGTTTTTAGAATTCTGCCATGTAACAATCTGGGCCCGGGCTTTTTTTAGTTGGGAGGTTTCTTACTACATCTTCAATTTCTTCGTATATTATGGGTCTGTTTAAGCTATTGATCTCTTCTTGTTTAAGCTTTGGTGATTCCCAGGATTTCAGATACTTGTCCATTTCTTCTAGGTTTTCAAACGTAGTAGAGTATAGGTTTTTGAAATATTCCCATATGATTGGCTGGATCTTTTCATTGTCTGTTGTGATTTTTTCCCCCTTCATCACAAATTCTATTGATTTGGAGTTGCCCTTTCTTCCTTTTGGTTAACTGGGCTAGAGGTCTATCTATCTTGTTTACTCTCTCAAAGAACCAACTTTTGGATTCACTAATTTTTTTTTTGGTTTGTTTGTTTCTATTTCATTGATTTCTGCTCTGATTTTTTTTCTTCCTGTTTGTTGCATTTAGGGTTCATTTGTTATTGTCTGTCAAGTATTTTTAGCTGCAGTGTTAGATTGTTCACTTGTGCTCTTTCTGTTTTTCTGATGTAGGCACTCAGAGCTATAAACTTCCCTCTTAGGATTGCTTTTAAAGTATCCCAGAGGTTTTGTTGTGTTGTATTATCACTGTCATTCAATTCCAGGAATGCTTTTCTTTCTTTATTTCTTCCTTGACCCATAATTATTCAGGAAAGTGTTGTTTAGTTCCCATGTGTTCTTGTAGATAGTAGGGCTTATCCTGGTGTTGATACTGAGCTTTATTGCACTGTGGTCTGATAGAATGCATGAAATTATTTCAATCTTTTTGTATTTGTTGAGGTTTTATTCTGTGTTCCAGTATGTGGTTGATTTTGGAGAATGTTCCATGGGATGCTGAATAGAAAGTGTATTCTCTGCTATTTGGGTGGAATATTCAGTAGATATCTGTGAGGTCCACTTGGTGTATCGTATCATTCAGTTCAGATGTCTCTCTGTTTATTCTTTGTCTGGTCGATCTGTCCAAAAGACTTAGTGGGGGTATTGAAGTCCTCTACTATGAATGTGCTGGGGTTAATCTGTTCCTTAACGTCCTGCAGAACTGTCTTTATAAAGTTTGGTGTGCCAGAGTTTGGTGCATATATATTTATGATTGTGAAATCTTCATGGTCAATTGTTCTGTTGATAAAGATGTAATGGCCCTCTTTGTCTCTTCTGATTTCTTTTACTTTGGTCTACTTTGTCTGATATTAAAAGAGCAACACCTGCTTTCTTTTGTGTACCATTTGCTTGGAATATTTTTTCCATCCCTTCACCTTAAGTTGGTGCCTATCCTTGAGAGTGAGATTGGTTTCTTGCAGACAGCATATAGATGGATTTTGTTTCCTAATCCAATCTCCCAGTCTATGCCTTTTGATTGGGGAGTTTAGTCCTTTAATATTTAAGTTTATAATTGAAAGATATGTGTTGCTTCCTTTCACCTTATTATCCTTTTGCATTTTTAGTCTCAGTTTCTATTTCTGCAGTTATCTTTTTATTAATTTCTCTTTCTAGGTGCCTGGGGATAGTTGCTCCTCTCTTCCGTCTTTTGAATTGCTTCAAGTATTTTCTGAAGGGTTGGTTTTCTGGACATGTATTCTATCATCTTGTTTATGTCATGGATGATTTTTCTCTCTCCTTCAACTATAATTGACATTTTTGCTGGGTATAGTAAACTGGGTTGGCATCTATAGTCCTTTAATACTGGGAATGCTTTGCTCCATGTTCTTGCTTTCATAGTTTGCAGTGAAAAGTCAGTTGTAATTCTGATGGGTTTCCCCTTATATGTAACTTCTTGTTTTTCTTTTGTGGCTTTCAGAATTTTGTCTTTGTTTTGGGCAACTATGATATGGCATGGGGAGTTTCTTTTCTGATCTTGTCTGTTTGGAGTTCTATGTGCTTCTTGTATTTGTATGGGTTTGTCTTTTTTTAGTTTGGGGAAATTTTCATCTATTATTCTTGTGACAATCTGATCAATACCATTCTCTTGGGATTATTCTCCTTCCTCTATTCCTATGATGCAGAGGTTTGATCTTTTCATAGTGTCCCACAATTCCTGGTTGTTCCACTTTTGTGTATTTTTAAATTTTTCAGAATCTTTCCTTGAGGCTTTTAGTTGTTCTGTGTTATCTTCCAGGTCTGATATTCTTTGTTCTGCTTCCTCCATTCTATTTCTGAGGCTTTTTCCATTCCTTTCCTCTTGATTGGATGAGTGTTCTATTTCCTTTTTTCATTTAATCCTGTGACTTCTTTAGTATTTCCACTTCCTTTTGAAGCTTCTCAATCTCTTCCTGTAGCTCCTTGCTTTGCTGATTTGTTTCCTTTTTCAGTGTTTCCACTTCCTCTAGGTCTTTCCTGAGTTTTAAATGTTCTCTCCTTAGTTTTCTGACTTGTTCTTTATACTCTTTGATTTCTTTGAATATGTCTGCAATTGTTCCTCTAAGATCTGTGTCCTGGGCCATACCCAGGGGATCCCACTGTAGGAATCTCCCACAGGGTTGGTACAGCTTGGTGTGGAATTATCCTGCACCTTTTCCATGTTGTCCCTTCATCGTGTCCTTGGCATGTGGGTTTCCCTTTTTGCCTGTATTCTGATGTGAATCACAAATGCCTCTTCACTATGTTGAAGGCTTGCTTTGCTTGCCTCCTTCAGATGCTTTTTTTTTCTCTCTTTGTTTATGGAGTATTGACTTGTCTAGGTTTCAGGCTTTCAATTTTGTTTATAGATTGGAAGTCTAACTCACTCTTCCCTTTCTGTTCTGAAGGTTCTCCAAAAAATCCACTTGGACACTCCCTCAGCAATTCCAGTTGGGGGTGGGGGAGATATGCCTGGCTTAGCCCGAGCTCTGGACTCTGTGCTTCAGGTGGTCCTGGGAAGTCCTTGATGTAAGGTCTGTCTGTGTACTCAAGTCTCACTGGGTATGTGTATGTCCTTTTTCAAATTGGGAGAATTTTCTTCTATAATTCTCTTGAAAATTTTGTCAGTACCATTTTCCTGGGAATTTTCTCCTTCCTCTATACCTATAATGTGGAGGTTTGGTGTCCCACATTTCCTGATTATTCCACTATTGTTTTTTTATAAATTTTTCATAATCTTTGCTTGAGCACTCCAGTTCTTCCATGTTATCTTCCAGTGTTGTTATTCTATTTTCTGCTTCATCCATTTTTATTAATGAGGCTTTCTCCCATCCTTTCCTTTTTCATTTCAGCCTGAGATTTCTTTAGTATTTTCACTTCCTTCCAATGATTGTCATTTTCTTCCTCTAGTTCTTTGATTCATTTGCTGGGGTGTTCTTTATATTCCTTTAAGTCCATTGAGTATGGCTGTGATAGTTCTTTTAAGATCTGTGTCCTGGGTTACCTCCAGGGAGATCTCATTGTAGGAGTCTTCTATAGAACTGGTAGAATTTAGTAGGGATTTATTATTTGGCTTTCCCATGTTGTTTTTTTACTGTGCTTTTGGCATGTGGACTTTTTTTTTTTGTCTGCCATGAAGCTGAAGTGTTTCTTCACTTTGTTCAAGGCTTGCTTTGCTTGTTTCCTTCCAGTGCTTTTGTTGTCTTCTTAGTGGGTATGAAGGGCTGGCTGGTCTAGGTTTCAGGTTTTCACTTTTGTTGTGTATTGGAAGGACAAGTTAACTCCTGCACTTCTGGTCTGGAGCTTCTCTAGGAATCCAGACAGGTAAGAATCGGGAGGGCCTAGCAGGTGACATGGGTCTACCGGATGCCCTGCTCTGGCTGTCAGCTTTTGCTATTGCTGGGTCTGCCCTGCCTGGGCCAGGCCACTCTCCTGGGTGCTCTGCCTGGTGTTCTTGGGGCTCCACCTGGTTCAGCTTGTCTGTGCTGTCTTTTCTGGACCTGGTCTCTCAGGTGGGTGGTCCCAGAGTTCCAGTCGGTTGGGCTTACTTGTGTGGACCTGTCTAGGCTTGGTGGCTCTGTCTGGTCTGTTGGGAGAAGAAGCTGGGGCCACTAGGTGTTGTGTCAGGTCTGCTGGGAGCTGATCCAGGTGTGCTGGGTGCCAGGTTGGTCAGCTGTCTCCTCCATGTGTGATTTTTTTTTTTGTTGATGTTTCAATGATTAGTTTTTTTCAAAGCGTTCTTTCAAAGTATCCTGTCCTCGAACTAATCCCCTGTTACCACTCAACAAGTAGCTATGACATTTAGCATCTTAAAGAAATGCACCTAAATCATCCCAGATTTATGGTTCAGGCAAGGTTGGGTAGATTCTGGGATTCAAAATTTCCCACAGAGCTTTGATCAAAGCCTCACTCATGGCTGAGATTACAACCAAAGACTCAGCTGGGGAAAGTTCTACTTTCGAGATCTCTCAGTGGATATAGGCAGCACCCAGTTCCTCATGGACAGTTGGATAGATGTCGCTGTGTCCTTTTTAGCTGTTGGCTGGGGGCTATCCTCAGTTCTTAGCCTCACGAGTTTGTTCAGCATTATGGCTCACTTGCTTCCTGAGAAGTACCAGTATAGATACTGTTAGCAAAGGGAAATGCAATCACAATGTTTTTAGCCTGATCATGGAAGTTATTTACTACTGCATATCCAATATTTTACTAGTGAGAAACAAGCCATGTATTCCATCACAGGGAAGGGAATGCAATTAGAGAAAACATGGCCATCAGTGTATGCAATCAAACTAGAGGCTGCCTAACACACTTTCAATTGTCAATACCACTTTTCTTATTACAGGACTCAATATTCCCTGTACCATAGGTGTAGGTGATGTAAGATCAAAGAAATCTCATCTGTACCAGTTCTACCATTTCTTCTAACCACAATATCAACAAATTTATAACACTAATTCAATAAGAATGCATGTTAAGACTATAAAATGGAATTAACAGAGCCAGGTGTCGTGGTGCACACCTTTAATCCCAGCACTTGGGAGGCAGAGGCAGGCGGATCTCTGTGAGTTCAAGGCTAGCCTGGTTTATAGAGTGAGTTGTAGGCCAGCTGGGGCTACCAGAAGACCCTGTCTCAAAAACACCAAAAAAATGGAATTAATGGGCTTTCAACAATATTCACTGACCAAATTAATGGCGGAAGAGCTTTATTTTTGGCCATACCATCCATGATTGTATTTTCCTAATATCAACCATTATCAGGGGCTTGTTATATAATAATCGGTTATTGGGTTGCTTTTATCTACCCCAGTCTCTTACAAAAATAAGTGTGATTCTCTGTGTTATTCACCATCTGCTGTATAAGGAAACTTTTCTACCGAGAGTTGAGAGATGCATTAATCTATGGATATAACAATTAATCATTGGAATTAAGCTTAGCACTATATTTTTTAGCAGCTTTATAAGGCTTTTCCCACAGACTGTGGGTCTAGCCTCAGGCTCCTGATATCAATGTCTGGTATGGGATTCAATGGATATGCCCTTTCTCTCTCTCTCTCTCTCTCTCTCTCTCTCTCTATATATATATATATATATATATTTGATGGCAGATTAGAAAGGGGGAGGCAGATATGGGAGGGGATCTTAATTTGATCAAACTGTATGAAATTCACAAAGCATACATAAGTAGTCACTGCAGAATTACAGAATATTGCCTGCACTTCTCTACTTAGCAACAAGCAAAGTAAAGGGCCACCCTGGAAATGACAGTCAAGCAACTTCCACACCAATTTGCTAGAAATTATTTGGACAATATGTCAACTCTTGGGATCATAGGTCTTTTAATGTGGTTACTTTAATTGCATGCATGTGGCTTCTGTTAGGTGGAAGGAGTTTAGAATTTTAATGCAAGTGGTTAATCATGGTCTTCCAACCAGGAGAAGACTGTCACTCAGGGATAATTAATTAAGTTTTCCATGAATGGAAGTCTAGAAAAAGAAGCTAAATACCACCATGAGATGTAATTTGTGAATTCTGGGCTCTGATAATTACACAATTATAATGCAAGTCTTTCTGTCATAAAACATTTTCTTTCAGTTTTGCTCTGTGCTTCAAACTTCCTTCTAGAGATTAATTTGAGAACAAGGACACTATAAGAGTTGAAAATAGGGAAACTATTGTTCAATAGCCTGATATTTGATTTACCATTTCTTTCATGGCAGAATATATGTAGTTTACTCTGCCCATGCATGAGATGCATTTAATTTAACAGCACAACAGACATTTATAAAAACATTAATATTTGATTACTAAGTTATATTATTATTGTAATGTCATTGCTTTTCAGAATATATTGGCTTTTACCTCTTGTAGAATTACCATTTAGAGAGCAAAAAGAAGTAAATTTTGAGCATATGTCCTCATTTAGAAAGCAGATAGTTATCCTGTAGAGTTTTGAGATAAAGTTAAAAAGGGGAAAAAAATAAAACAAAAAACCTGCCATTACTTAAAGAGCTTTGGAACAATTAGTGAAGTTTTATAATAAAAGAATTGTCTGTGTCTTGATTCTGTTGAGTGTTTATTTTAGTCATTGAATTTGAGCCACTCAGACCAGTGTTTTAGTGAGTTTTATGTGATTTGTACTGATTTGGCCTAAAAATGATCCACTTCTCTATTGTAACTTTAGTTAATTTTAAAAACCAAGTTGAAAACAAATTACGTTTTATGTTCATATGGTATCTTGGCTTTGCACAGTGGTTTATAAACTGCTCCTGTAAAAGGATAAGTCACAAAAAAATCAGAATCTTGGGAAAGTTGGCTTTAGACGCACCTGTTAACATTCATTTGTTCAGCTCCTATCATAGAAAGTAATGCTGCAATTAATTCATTAAAAATAAAGTCTCTGTTCAGTTCTTTACTCCATCTTTTGATTGGGTCATTTTTTTCCTTGATCCTATGTTTATGAGTAGTTTATATGTTCTGGATGTGTTAATCCTCTGTCAGGTGTATCACTAGTGAAGGTTTCCTCCTACTCTGTGGGTTTTCTCTTCCCTTCTTTGATTGTTTCTTTCGCTGTACAGAAGCTCTTGAGTTTAATAAGGTCCCATTTGTCAATTGTTGACCGTATTTTTTGCGTAGTTGCTGTCTGATTTGGAAAGTCTTTTCCTATGCCTATGTCCTGTAGGTTACTTCCCATGATTTCTTCTATCATTTTCAGAGTTTCAGGTTTCACATTGAGGTTTTTGATCCACTTGGAGTTGATTTTTGTACAGGGTGAAAAGTAGGGGTTTAGTTTTATTTTTCTACAAGTGGTTATCCAGTTTTGCCAGCACCATTTGCTGAAGATAATGTCTTTCCTCTGGAGTAAAGAGCTGAACAGAGATTTCACAAATGAAGAAGTAAAGATGCCTGAGAAACATCTTAACAAGTGTTCAGGGGCTGGAGAGATGGCCTAGTGGTTAAGAGCACTGACTGCTCTTGCAGAGAACCCAGGTTCGATCCCCAGCACCCACATGGTGGCTGAGAAACGTCTGTAACTCCAATTCCAGGAGAACTCCAGTTCCAGGGGAATCCAACACCCTCTTCTGACCTCCGCGCCATTGCATGACATGGGTGTACAAACCTACATGCAGACAATACATTCATACACATAAATTAAATAAATAAAAAATTAAAAACAACAAGTGTTCAATATCCCTAATAATTAAGGAAATGGGAATTGAAACCACTTTAAGATTTCATTTTACCCTGGTAAGACTGGCTATGATCAAGAAAACAAAAGATATCAAACACTGGAGAGGTTGCAGGCAAAGAGGAACACTCAGCACTGCTGGTGGGAATGCATACTCTTGCAACCACCATGGAAAGCAGTGTGAAGAACTCTTAAAAGACTCAAAATGAACCTACCACCTGGCCCAGTCATACCACTCCTGGGTATATATCCAAAAGACTCATCCTATTGCAGAGATACATGCCATATTTATTCCAGCTCTCTTCATAATAGCAAAGAGTTGGAAGCAACCAAAGTGTCCATAACCAATAAGTGGATAAAGAAAATGTGGTGCATCTATACAATGGAGTTCTATAAAGTGGTAAAGAAAGATGACATCATAAAATTTGTAGGTAATGGATGGGACTAGAAGCCGTTATGCTAAGTGAAGTAACACAGTCCTAGAAAAACAAATGACATATGGAGTCCCTCATTTGTGGATCCTAGCACCAAATCCTTATTTGTAAGGCAAACCGAGTAATTTTTCCTTTTTTAGCAAATATAATACCCAATGCTACTATAAAAAAGTACATTAAAACAAACATCAACTTGCTATTTAATTTAGGAATGTAAAGTAATATTTCTTTTTTATCCGCATGCAATTCTACTGTTAAAAGAGGAATCCCTAAACATATTATGAAATTAACCTATAGTTTATTTTCAGATGTTGTAATTTTGGTATATGTGTAGAGTGTATACATGCATATTTTGGAATAATATAAAATTAAAGGGCACAACAACAACAACAAAGACTTGTTCACAGAACTGACTCAAACAGTAAACTGCATTAAAAAATTAAAATAAGATTGAGAAAAAGATGCAAGACATGTATGACAGAATGCATGAGTTCTGGCTTTGTGGGGGGCATGGAATGGAAAATGGGTCTAAATTTGATTAAGAAATGTATGAAATGCACAAAAGTTCAATAAAAATTAAGAAAAAAATAATTCACATTTAACATCTAGTATTCTGGGGACAGGTCCAGGTACTTGGGAGATATTGGGAAGCAAGACCTACCATAACCTTTGTCCTTAGACAGCTGACACTAGATACAGGATGATATACAATACACATATAAATGAGTAAGCTTCATGATGTCCAGGAAGGTTTTATGTGCTAGGGCAGAAAGGAAAATAAATTAGGCACAGTTGAGAGAAAATACCCATGCTTGGATATGAAGTCAAGGGCTGATTGCTCAGTTAAATATCATGGTTGAGCTAAGCCTCATTGGGAAAGAGTGAGGAGCAAAGCCCTTATGGAAGTGAAACTGATAGCCTGCATGTGTGGAGAGAGTTGCAAGAAAGCTACAAAGATAGCCAGGATCTTTGAGCAAAAGTGAGCAAGAGTTCAGTATAGACAGTTCTTTTTATTATCTCTCATAAGATGGAGAAGGAGGCACTGTAATTTAATGGCCCAGGGGGTTTTCTAGATAGGTTTGGGGGAATTTACAAAGGAATGTTCAAGTTCCTCATTAAAGATTCAAGAATTACAGTTGATGTAACTAACATTCCACTGTATGTCTTGGTGGCCAAGTTTTTTTTGAATACATGGTTTCAAGTTTTATTGTTATACACTGTTCTTCAAATAGAAATATTTATCATAAATTGATCATTCTACATTGTGATATTCTGGCACTGATTTTAATTCTTTTATTTATTTATTTTAATTTTGTATATGTGAATATTTTGCTTGGATGCAGGTAAGTGAACCTGTGTCATGCAATGTCCCCAGGAAGCCAGAAGAGGACATTGGATCCCCTAGAACTAGAGTTCTGGGTGGTTGTTAACTGCCATGTAGGTTCTGGGAACCAAACTTGGGTTCTGTGTAAGAGCAATCACCATCTCTCTAGTCCCTGGCACTGATTTTAAATTCATAAGTATGCTCAACTGGATTCTCATAAGTAGAAGTTTCACTAATTTATAATGTTTAGTATATGTTTTTCTCCAAAATTGATTCTGGGGGATTATTGGTGAGACCAAGAAAACAAAAATTAACGTGTTTTGTCTTCACCATTGTACAGGCACTGAATAACCCGTGTACTAAACAACTTAGCTTTTAGAAGTAGACATTTATATGTTAACCATTTAAAATATAATAATCATGAATGTCTAGTATGTATGCAGCTCATATAAGATATTTTATCCAATTCAAAGAAGAATTTGACACAGCCCTTTCCATCAGGGTGACAAAACCAGTGCTTATGACATTAAAAGACAAAGTCAAAAGACTTTGCTAAGTTAGTGAAGTGAGAATGTCAACCTTCAGGAGAAGCCACCTGAAGCTTCTTGAAAAGGCAGCAGATGACCTGGGTATTAAGTTGACAGTGTGAGTTCAAGGGAGGAGCTTTCATTGTTCTCTGTTCTCAAGCATTTATCCTTATTTCTTCTACTTTACCATGGATGATTGAATAAAAAGTAGTTTCTGACCCCTCTGACCTGTACTTCCTGATCCCTCTTGTAGTCACCCCCAACATTATTGATGGTTAATCTCAATGACCAACTTGGTAAGATTTAGACACATGTAGGACACAGGGCTCTGGGCACCCCTGTGGGGGAATATCTCTATTAGGTTGAGGTAGGAAGACCTGCCCATTGCAGGTGGCACCCCTCCTTACACTGGCATCTTGAACTGTATGTAAACAGCAAAGTAAGCCAAGCATCCATGTGTTATCACTTTGCTTCCCGCCTGTGGGTGTGAAGACCAGCTGCTTTAAACTTCTGCTGCTTTGACTTCCCCAACTGTGCCCTTGAACTGTGAGCCAAAGTGAACTCTTTCTCCCTTAAGTTGTCTTTGTCAGAGTATTTTGTTACAGCAACAGAAACTAAGACTATCACTGTTACACTGTGTGAAAAGTTTAGTTCAACAGGAATGACATGCCTTTTGTGAATTTAGGTTATTAAAGACACCATGGCTTCTCCTTCTCTGACTTCCCAATATCTCTTTGATTGCTTAAGGTTATAAACATCCTGGAAGTGGATGCTTCAGGTCTAGCCAACCTTTCAAGTAACTACAACGAAGCCCAACAACTTGGCCAGTTTCATAGAGGATCTCAAGCCAGAGCCACTCAGTGCAGCTGCTTCTGGGAACTTCCTCTAAGAGACTTCATGACTTCAATTTTTTTTTTGGTCTTTTTTTGAAACAGAGTCTCCCTGTAGCTCCAGCTGTCCTGGAACTCGCTATGTAGACCAGGCTGTCCTTGAACTCACAAAGATCCGCCTGCCTCTGCCTCCCAAGTGCTAGGATTAAAGGCATGGGCCACCATGCCCAGCTATAACTTCAATTTTAAACCACTAAATTGGTGACAGCTTTTGTATATAATAGATAACAAATACCACCCTGAATTCTACCACACTGAATTCTGCATTGGTTTTAATTTTAACAGATGTATCTGGCTATAAATTAAAACTTTTAGAGACATAGAATGATCTTTTCCTCAATCCATTAAGGCACAAGAAGAATTTAATCATTAATAAATAAAAACCCTGTTTCATGGCTAATGTTTGTAATGAAGCAAGGCATTTGTGATCCACCTACGCCAAGATGACAGTTAGGTCTGTGGGGAACTGTTTTAAGATAATGCAGGTAGTGAAGAGAAACCGAGACCTTTCAAAATGTTAATCCTTACATTCTTTTTTTTTTCTTTTTTTTTATAACATTTTTTTATTGATGCTTTGTGCATTTTATACATCATTTTCCAATTCAGTTCAGGCATATTTCCCTTTCCCTTCCCCCCCACCCCCACCCCATCCCAAATCATGCATTCTGCCATAACTGTCCTGCATCTTTCTCTCAATTTTTTTTTCATTTTTTAGCTATAAGTGATAATCCATGAGTACAAGCATCTTTCATTTTAAACCTATTTGCAGGCTGTTGTGCCCAAACTCTTACAGCCCCACCATCCAGTGGGGGGTGATTGGTTGTTTGTTCAATCAAGTTGATCAAATGAGTGTCCAGACTACATTGCTGTAGTTTCACCATTCACCCCAATCACAGCCCTTACATTCTACCACGTCCCCTCTTCCGCAGATTGTTCCCTAGGCTTAGAAAGGGGTACAGGTGGATGAGAAGCAAAACAGTCCACTGTTTTGCTTCTCTAATCCTTACATTCTTAAATTACCAGTACCAATAAAAACATACCACCTATATAAGTTTGTGTATTTAGAACTAAGTAGGTTCCAGGCACTCTGTGAAGTGCTGTCTTCTTTTATCCTCAATAATACTATGAAGTAAATGCTCTCGCTCTCATTATTTACAAGTGAGACAAATAAAATTAATGCCACATCTCAAATCAAGTCGTGATTAAAAACTAACTGGAGGTCTTGTTTTAACCAAAATTTGTGGGTCTGAATTCTGAATTTTTACATTTCTAATAAACTAGAAAATTGATGTTGGTGCTGCTGGTCTGATAACCAGATATTAAACAAATGAATAAGTAGATGTTAAACAGTGCATTGAGATTTCAGAATAGCTACTGACCACCTATAGAGGGTCATCTAGTTCTAGTATATTTTATATATTTCTCTCCTAAATTTCTCCTCAAAAGATAAATATTACTGTCTTCATTCTGTTAGGAAAAAAATACCCCAAGGATTGCAGAGAATAAATACTTTAAAATAAATTTTAAATAATTTTATCCAGGGTGCATAGTTGCATAGTAAGAGGCTAAGCTAGAATTTGAATATAAATTTTTATCAATGCAAATCTCATATAATTTTTACTATGTAAAATGTAGAGAAAGCAATTGATTTATAAGAAAGATTTTTGTTGAGAAATACACAGTGTAATAATGAGGTTTCGCTGGCTCTTGCCTTAGAGTCCAGTCAAGTTGATGGGCCAGCGTGCCTCAAAGACGACTTGGACCAAATATTCTGTCAGTTCTTTTCCTTGTTCTCATTTCTGGGCATTACAACATTTAAGATGAGGTGTCAGGGGGCAGGTGTGAAGAATTTTTCTCAAAATGACAGGAAAAAAAAAGAGAAAACATAAACCCAAATCACTGAAACAGGTTATTTGCATGGAGAACGGCAGCTGGGCAGAAGGGAGCATACGCTTGTATTCAGGAAGAGTTTCACAGGATGCAAAAAGAAACCATCTGCTTTGGCTTTTTGTTCTTGTTTAAGAACAGCTTGTGTTTGCAACTCACAATTTAAAACATGGTAATAACCGACAGGACTTTGTGAAGCATGAAGCTTTCTGCTTCTTTCTCATTTTCTCCTATTTTATTATTATTATTTTTTTCACTCTGAGTCTGAAAGCAGAATGCATAGAAGACATTTGCATGTTGCATCTTGGATACTAACATTCTGCTGATCGTGGCCCAAGTCTGTCTTTATTTTGTCTTTTTTGGGCATCCCAGGATGCTGCATGAAACCCCGCCAACAGGAACCAAGCATAATGCTCAGCTAACCAAGTGAATACCCCTAGGCTGAGATGGTGGCTCCATGCACTGGGTGCTCATTCCACATGGAGCAGCATTCCTGCAACTCTGCTTTATCTGCAGCGACACCTGGTAGAGCCTTGGAAATTATTTTTGAGGGGAAAAGGCAGTTTTATATGTTTACTTTTCCCAATGACATTCATCTTTGATATGTATGCCTGCTTTGCTTTCTAAAGTTTTCTAAATGATTCAGACTTCACTGTTCTTTATGAGTACAGGCAGGAGCTTACCTCCAAAAGAAAGAGGGAAGAAGACAACCTTAACAAAAGGACCTCAAATACGTCCCTGGTTCAGCCACCAGGTAAAACTGTTACATGGTTCCAGGATCACCCACTAACTAGTGCTGTGGCTTCAGGGGGTTCCTCAAAGAGGCTCCTGAACCCTTCCAGCCTCAGACCTTTCATCTGTAACATGGGCTAATAATAAGACTCATCCAGGCAAGTTATGGAAGCTCAGTGTGTTCATTAGAAAGTGCTTACCTGTATTTTAATGTATTATGGGGGTAATGTCAGGTCTGAGCTTCCCAGAATTCCAAGGGACATGCAGATGCCCACTTCCTCCAGAGGCTGTCAATATTCTGACCTCTTCCCCTGTACCTGAGGTCCCACCTCATGGGTATAAATGGGTGGGCCCCAGTCACCATCTTGCCCCTGCTCCTGCCCCTGACTTTGCTCTGCTGCTCCTGTTACCTGTCCAGCACGTGCCTGCAGGTGGCCGCTCTGGCAGTCCCACATGGAAGGAAATCATGTTCCTGGAGTGACTTAAGTCTCATGTGCCTTTTATCTGGGGGTTCACACCTTTATAACCTAAGAGGTATCCTGCCAGAAGCCTGCCTCTACCTTTTGGGAGCTGGTGATGTTCTCCCCTGTACTGTAGTAACCAAAAATGTCCCAGATGTTCGCTACTGTATCCTGAAACTAAAATTATCCTTTATTACTACAATTTAATTGATTTTCTTCATTTTTTGTTATTAGAGATAGAATCATTTTACTATGTATCCCAAGCTGGTCTGGAACTTATGCTGTGCCCCAGGCTGCCCTTGAGCTATTGGTTATTCTTCTTCTTTATCCTAATCTTGCCTGGTGTTGAGATGACAGGTGGGAGCCATCACACTCATCTTTAAAATCTAGGGTATATGGGATCCTAAGTTTTAATGCTGAAAAATCAATAAATACAGAGGTAGCTTTGGACAAATCAGTAGGAAAATATCTGCTTCCTCCATTTGTGTGTATGATCCCAGGACCAAAGCCCAACTTTGCTCTTTGTGTAGATGCCTCTCCATGCAGATGAGCTCAGCTCATTTGAAAGGAATCATTACAAACTGATCAGGGACTCAATTTTCTGTCTCTTTGTATGATCTACCTTTAAGTTAAGATATTATCTTCTTAGTAAGTGATGGATGAACTAGTTCAGGTGTCTGTAACAAAATCCTGGATTGCTTTTAGAACTGGAAATTTCTAGAAAAAGTGTAAGGGCTAAAATTATTTTCATATTGATTTCAAAGTATTTAATGTTGTAGTATATACACTTTGGAAGTGGCTGGACAGTCCTTAATAGTTTGTGGGTATTACTATAGTATTTATTAATTTTTCTAAAAGTTATTTTTAAAGTAAGTTGTACATATATGCCTGAAATATTCTTAATCATTAATATTTATATACTAAGAAGTTTCTGTCAAATTCAGCACATGAAGATGAGACATTTTATTTTCTTTGGTCTGTAACATTTAATTGAACTATGTTAGCACCATGAACAATAAATACAATATTGCTAATCTTCATACTTTGATTTACTCTCTGAGTGCTGGATACAGTTGTCAACTTGACACACCTGGGTAGAGGGATTGTCCTAAACTGAGGAATTTCCTCTATTGGATTAGCCTGTGGCCATATCTGTTGGGCATTTTCTTGGTTGTTGAGTGATGTTGAAGAGCCCAGAACACTAACATTAACTGACAAACAGATCATATAAGACAAGCTTTTCCACAAAGATTCAGAGACCAGGCCAATAAAGCCTCTATGGATCAGAATTTTCATGTCTATGGAGGTAGTTCTTTTTGTATTACTATCAATATTTAAGAGTTACCGAGTCTTTATCAGCTCAAAGTCAATGAAAGGCTTGAGTCAGCACAGAAGATTTTGCTCAAAGTTAGATGACATGTCAAAATATGGAATTGGCCAAATGCAGTCTGCTGCTTATTTTGGTGTTTAGTGTCATTAGACCACAACCATGCTCTTTCATGGGCTCCTAGCTGCAGTCAGTCATGTGATGGAGTCCTTAGATCAGAGACCTATGACCCACAATGCCCAAAGCTTTCACTAACTGCTCTATCCAGAACGAATTAACTCTTGTTCTAAATTGTTTCCACTAAAGGATGATAAATGACCAGTAGAAAAGAGTAAAGAGGAAATATTTGAAAGAATGTCATTATTGTTCGGATTAAAGTAAGATGAGTCAGACTAATAATTCCTTCTGAGTACCAGCAGAAACATAAAACCAGATTTACTATAGACACCTACAGGAAAACTGTAGAAAACTCAGGAAAAGAAATTGAAAGGAAAAAAAAAGCTAAGGCAAAAATTGCAGCATTAAGCCATGGAGAACAAAGTATACAATTAAAGCACAGTGAAAATATTGTACATGTATTATATTCTCTGACAATAATTATGCTATGAATAGATATAATTTTCTTAACACTCTTTACCAATAAAGAATTCAAGACCAAAGTCACACAGCTAATTAAAGTTTGAACCTCCAGCCATGGGGGAATTGCGAATGAGCCAATGGATAGCTTCAAACCCAGGACTGTGTGGCAGCTCTGGTTAAACAGTGGGTCACAAAACAAAAAGAGTGAGAACAGGAACTATTGGCAAGAGGATGGGGGTGTGGTGGGTGGATGTGGGATTAGAGAGGGCAGGGAAGAGAGCTTGACCAGATTGTAACATATTTAAAACATATTGGAACCCAGCTCTGGAAACAGAGATTTGAGCCCCCTGTGGGCTTCTTTGTTATAATAAAGGAAACATTTTTTTTTCTTTTAGATATTTTTAAGGGTGAGTAACTCAGGATCATCTTTTGCCACATACAAAGGGAGAAGGGAACCAGCATTGGAGTAATGAGGAGACCTCGACAGAGAAAATACAGTTTTGTATTGCAAAGACTGTTTGGCAGCCCAGAGCCTACCTAGAACCTAGGACTGGACAAAGGCCAGTACACCTGGGGAATGGAAGGGGGAAAGGATGTGCCCAAGAGGCTCAACATCAGGCTAGGCAGCAGAGACTGTGTGAAGATCTTCATGATAGTCTAAGAGCAACGAGAAGAAATGAAATTCTTAGAAACAATCAGGGATGGGGTGATGGTCTGATTTACCCTTTGGAAAAGGGCTTTGGGCTACAGTATGGAAAATGGATTGGAGTTAAGCCACAATGCATGAAGTGAGGTCAGATAGACAGCTACTGATGTATGCTAGATGGTTGCCTTCCCAGAGGGAGTTACCAGACCAAATAATGATATGAAGTTGTGGTATTAAAATTGGAAGTGGAGGACCTTAGGTCATGGAGGAGATGATTTCTGCCATGCTTTGAGTGTAATTGTCCCTCCCAGGCTCTTGTGTTTGAATGCTGTCTGTGACTGGCTTCACTGTTTTGGGAAGTTATGGAATCTTTGGGAGATGGAACCTAATTGGAGGAAGCAGATGGAGGGGAGTGTCCTGAAGGTTCTTGGCCTTTACTTTCTGGTTTGTTAATAGGGTCTTTTCCCCCTGCTAAATCTTTCATTTTGTTCCTGGTACTTGCTGTTTTAGCAAATGGATTAAAGTTCTGTTGTTCTGGGTGTCTGGATTCCCAAGGCCATGATGTGACTGGCTCTTGTTTGGGCTTTGCCTGAGAGAACTTTGAGCTTCTTACCACTATGGAAGGATTTTCTCTCCCAGGTTTCCAACTAGAGGGAATGGACCCTTGAGACAGAAGACCTTCTTGAATTTACCTTTGCATTCTTCCTGCCAAAGAAACTGACCAAAAATAGTCACACAGTGCAAGCATTTGATTAAATGAATGGGATTCAATTAAGCAGAGCAGACCATTTTCTTCTGCCAATTTTAACAGCTTTCTTCATTTGCATGTCTCTAGGCTCATGATAATTCCCAAGTGCCGAAGGAATTAAAAGCCTTTGTAATAATCCTTTTGTTCATTTAAACCAATAAAACCCCTGTGTAGAATTTATAGCTCATTAGGAATATTTTGAATAACACGAGCGGACTTGAACTGTGTTGTCAATATTGCTTTAATACCTCAAAGATAAATTAATAAGGATTCTAACCCACAGTGTCATATTGTGGTTATGTGTTTAAATAGCTCTTCTTTAATATTTCCCTCCAGGAATGGGTTCATATTTTTCTCCTGTAGCTGGTCAACACCCTTTTGAGTTTCCATTTCTTCATATATGAAAGAGTGATTGATATGCGTCTACTCTAAGACTGTAAGGGTTAATGAGATGCCTTGAAATACACCTGCCATACATTATATACAAAAGCCTTAAAGTCCCTCTTATTTTCACATTTTCATCTCATTGCCTGTGTGCCGTATATGTATGTGCATTGTCTATGTGTGGAATATATATATATGTATATGTATGTATACATATGTATATGTATATATATACATATATGTATATATATACGTATATATACATATATGTATATATATACATATATACATATATATACATATATATGTATATATATACATATATACATATATATACATATATTGTATATATATATATATATATATATATATATACATATATACATATGTATATGTGAAGGCGGGGGTGTTATGGCCATTTGTTTGCCAGCTGGGGCCAGAGGTCTACAATCTGCATTTTCAACAATGTATCTCCACCTTATTCTAGAGACAGGGTCTTTGATTGGTTAGAAAGGCTGGTTAGTGAGCCCCTGGAATCCCGTTATCTCTGTCTCCTAGTGCATGGATTACAGTTGACCACTGTTCCTGGCTCTACGTGAATGCTGGGCATCTCAATTCAAGTCCTCGTGACTAACCACTGGGCCATCTCTTCAGTCCTGTTTTCACCTGATTTTTTTTTAATCCACTTTTCCTTATGACCTCATTGTCCTATCTATGGACTGTCCAACTACCTGGATCTGCTACTTACTTTCTTTGTTGACTGCTTTCTAATATTTGCTCAGAATTTGCTTTTTTTTTGCATCCAGATAAAATGAAATCAGAAGGTTTCTGTCTCATACATTATGAATATTTTGATGTCAAAATGCCCCCTCCCCAAATCCGTTCCTAAGGAGGAGCCATTCAGGATTCCCGGTACACTCATTGGTTACCTCTTTTCTGCACTGCGTGAAATTCTGCAGATGGTGTGGAACTCCCTCTTCCCTCCTCCCCCGTTACATCAGATGTGCTGTTATCCATGGAGTCTGGGCAGTGCCAGCTTGGTGATGAGCCGGAAGCAACAAAGCTTTTCATTCCAAGGCATTGCTTTGTGAGTTGGCATTTCCGATTTAGGATGGGCAGATGTGTTCATTATTCCTTCCTCATATGTCCTCTACACTACTGGTGCTGGACTTTCTTTAATCATTCACTTTGTACCAGTCTCTTCTTCTGTAGTGCGATTTTAATAGGCTATTATTTGAGTCACAGGTGAGAATTTCTTGTATTTAAATTCCCAAGAGCAATTCTGGTGCTTGCATTGTCTTTTTATTCAGACTTCCCCTAGAACGTGTTTTTCTATAACATTACTGTTTTAGTTTCTCTTCAATTGCTGTGACAAAACACTCTGACCAATTGCAACTTGGGGAGGAAAGGGTTTATTTGGCTCACATCTCCTGGGTCACAGTTCTTCACTGAGGGAGCCCACCATAGGAACTCCAGGCAGGAACCTGGAGGCAGGAGCTGAAGTGCAGGCCATGGAGGAATGCTGCTTACTGGCTTGCTCCCCTGGCCCATGCCCAGCCTGCCCTCTTAAACCATACACAACAACCTGCCCAGGGTGGCACCACCCATAGTGGGCTGGGCTCTCCCACATTGTTCAACAACCAAGACAATACTCCACAGATGTGGCCACAGGCCAGTCCAATGGAGCCAATACCCCAGTTGAGGCTCCCTCAACCCAGGTGTGTCAAGTTGACACTAAAGCTATCCAGCACACTTACCTTTAGACTTAGACAAGAAGGAAGAAAATGAATGCTTGGTACTTAAACAGAAACACAGGATCAAGAAGACACAGTGCCAAATAAGCTAAATTAACTTGATGGGCTTCTCATGCTGTGTCTGCAAATTGCTTAGAGAGCTTGCCAGCAGGTAGTTTCTGACACAGGGGTCAGGGCTTACAGCTGTCCAGGTCACTTCTGGGGAGCTCAGTGTGATGATGTCAGTGGTATCTATGGCCTGATATCCGTGGCCCTGGCTCTGCTGTGCCGTTGTTGTTGCTATTAAGGTGTCCCTGACTCCTACCATCTAATGTGGTTTTCACCCCTTGCTATGCCACTCAAGAGATGCAAAAGGCAACCAGATGTGGGGGGCAATGTTAGCTTTCTCCTGTCCCAGCAGACTGCCACAGGTTTGTTGCTGTAAACCAGTAGACATTCATGGTTCAAGAGACTTAGTGCTCAGAAGTTAGAAGCCAAGGTGTTGGGAGCATCGTGATCCCTTGTGAAGACATGAGGGAGACTCCTCGATGCCCCTCAGCTTCTGGTGGCTGCAGTGTCATTCTGGCCTCTGAAGGTTTCACATGATCACTGTTTGTAGTACTTCCTTTCTCTGTGTATCTCTTTTAAAATATTTTATTTATTGCTTTTATTTTTATTTTATGTGTATGAGTATATTTCCTGCATGTAATTGTACCCATAGTATGCAATGCCCATGAACGTGAGAAGGCGATGGATCCCCTGGAATTGGAGTTATATAGAGTTGTTACCTGCCATGTGGGTGCTGGGAATAGAACCTGGATCCTCTGCAAGAGCATCCAATGTTCTTAACTACTCACCAATCTCTCAAGGCTCCTCTGTATGTCTCTTATAAAGGCTATTTCTAGACTTTAAACTTAGTTTTATCAGGAGACATTTTCAATCAATGTCCTACTAACAAACTCTGAGGATTAGGATGTAGAAATACCTTTGGAGAGGGCACCAGAGAGTTTGCTATAGAAACCACATGGGTATATGACCTTTGTGTTTATTAGTCAAAGCTGAGATTCTAAGAGTCTAAATAGGAAAAGTATTTGTTTCTAGTAGAACTCTCAGTGTAAAATGAGCACATCTTTGTCCTCCTTAAATTTTTTTTTATTAATTTTATTTATTTCTGTATGTGTATGAATGTACTGTCTGCATACAAGTTTGTGCACCTGTGTCGTGCAATGCCGTGGAGGTCAGAAGAGGGTGTCGGATTCCCCTGGAACTGGAGTTCTCCTGGAATTGGAGTTTCACACGGTGCTGAGGATCAAACCCAGGTCCTCTGTAAGAGTGGTCGGTGCTCTTAACTGCTAGGCCATCTCTCTAGCCCCTGTCTTCCTTAAATATTAATATCCTGCGGATGTCTGCAGGGCTGACTGTAGGGGACTGAGCAGTAAGACAAATGTTAGATTCAAGGAACAAAGTACAAGAGAAAGGTAGATTGAGAGTAAAAGCCAGGGTAGTAGAAGCCAAGATAACCCTTAGAGTGCGGCTTCATTCCTGAGTCAGCTGGAGTCTCCATTAGTATTTCTCTGACTTTGTAGGGTACATAGTTTCCCCTGCAGTCATTTCACATGGGGAATCTGATGTCACAAGTCTGTGTTGGGGTCTGAGATTCAACACACATAATAAATTGTTTCAGGTAATGTCCATAGTGCTCATCCGTGAGCCACACTGTGAGTAGCAAGGGCTTTGTCTGAGTGTGGGTAACGGGCAGGAGTGCATTCCTGGAAAGACCATCTGCTTGGAAGGAGCCTTGGAGACAGCACTTGTCCTCACCAGCTTCCATCTATAATTCAGATCTAGTTCTCAAGTCTTCTGACTTTTTGAAAGAATATATATATATATATATATATATATATATATATGTGTGTGTGTGTGTGTGTGTGTGTGTGTGTTCATAATTTTTTCTGTTTTAATAATTTTTGTGTATTTCATACAGAACATCTAAATCCATCTTAATCACCTTTATACCTCTTCCCCATTAGAACCCTTCCACAGCCCCACCAGTGAAATTCATCCACTCTGTCATTTGTGCCAATGCCCCTTGCATTTGCATCAAGTTAGTATTTCCAGACATTCCTCAGTGCCAGTTCATCCACTGAGTTCTAGTCAGCCCAGTCATCACTCATCAAGAAGCTTCTTTTGTACCAGATGGAGACTACGACTGTGTACCACAACTGATCACCCACAAACATTGTCTGTTTGAATTGCACAAGTCTAAGTGGCACATCTACAATGCAACCTCTACAATTAAGGTTCACACAGAATAGAACAAGAGATAAATAATACACTGACGAATCTCTTAACTCTCACTAATAAAGCTCCCTCATGCGGCAGAGGGCCAGGAACACAAAAGGACACAAATTATCAAAGGATGGAGTAGGATTCTGATAAGTGTGGGTTCTTGGACAAGACTCCTATATTAAGCTTCACTCACCCGGGGGCTCAGGGACCATTGTGGAAGAGGGGGCAGAAATATTGTAAGAGCCAGGGAAGAAGTGCATGGCCATATGGAATTAGAAGCATACAAGCTCCAGGGACCCTATTCATGTGAACCTATAGCAATGGTGTCAGCATGCACAAGACCCATGTAAACTCAAGCAGACGAAACCCAGCTTAGAACTGTGAAAATGGGAA
The DNA here is from genome assembly GCA_009823505.1 of Rhizomys pruinosus. Taxonomy (NCBI): domain Eukaryota; kingdom Metazoa; phylum Chordata; class Mammalia; order Rodentia; family Spalacidae; genus Rhizomys; species Rhizomys pruinosus. The sequence goes on from VZQC01012516.1 coordinate 170,215, forward strand.
ATGGTTTCCAATCTTAGCAGAAGAACTACTGGCAGCTCATCAGATTCTAAAATTTTGAAACAATTGGGTGTATGTGTGTGTGTGTGTGTGTGTGTGTGTGTGTGTGTGTGTGTGTATTTGTTTAACCTCTGGTGGGTGACTCATTTATGTCCCATTTGTAACTTGAACATATCTGTTACTTCTTTTGTATAAAAACTGTAGTTAGGACTTGAGTGCACAGAACTTAGATCGGAGATTTCCCAGGACCACCTGAAGCACAGGCAGGAGCCTGGCAGATTGTTGGATAAACCTATCTGGCCTGTAGGATAATTATTCTCATTGGTTTGATTCAATCATCTTGTGTGGCTGTGGGGGCAGCAGCTGTGCAAGAATTAAGGTCAACAATTGACAAATGGGACCTCATTAAACTCAAAAGCCTCTGTACATCCAAAGAAACAATCAAGGAAATGAAGAGAAAACCCACAGAGTGGGAAGAAACCTTCACTGCAGATACATCTGACAAAGCATTGATTTCCAGAGTATATAAACTACTCAAAAAACAAAGAAGAAAGAAAACAAATGACCCACTCAAAAGATGGAGCAGAGAGCTGGACAGAGACTTCACAAGTGAGGAATTAGAGATGGCTGAGAAACATCTTAAAAAATGTTCAATGTCACTAGTAATTAAGGAAATGCAAATTAAAACCACTTTAAGATATCATCTCACTCCAATAAGACTGGCTAGGATCAAGAAAATAAATGATACCAAGTGCTGGAGAGGTTGTGGGGAAAGGGAAACACTCATCCACTGCTGGTGGGAATGTAAACTCATACAGCCACTATGGAAAGCAGTGTGGAGAACCCTTGGAAGACTTGGAATGAACTTGCCACCTGACCGAACCATACCACTCCCAGATGTACCCATAAGACTCATCTTACCGCAGAGATTTATGCACAGCCATGTTTATTGCAGCTCTCTTCACAATAGCAAGGAGCTGGAACCAACCCAAGTGGCCCTCAACTGACGAGTGGATAGAGAAAATGTAGTACATCTACACAATGGAGTTCTATGCAGCAGTAAAGAAAGATGACATCATGAGCTTTGCAGATAAATGGATGGAGCTAGAAGACATCAGGCTGAGTGAACTAACACAGTCCCAGAAAAAAAAAAAATGATGAATGGTATCCCTCATCTGTGGTTGCTAGCACCAATTACCTAATTGTATGGCAAACTGAACAACGTTAATGTGATCTGAAAACAACTGTGCTCTTATATTGTAGAATCCCTTAAAATAAATAAAATTTTGGGGCTGGAGTGATAGCCTAGCGGTTAAGAGCGCTGACTGTTCTTGCAGAGGACCCGGGTTCAATCTCCAGCACCCACATGGTGGCTGAGAACTGTCTTTAACTCCAATTCCAGGAGAACTCCAGTTCCAGGGGAATCCGACACCCTCTTCTGACCTCCGTGGCATTGCACGACACGGGTGCACAAACCTGCATGCAGACAGTACATTCATACACATAGAAAATAAATAAATAAATAAAATAAAATAAACCAGTAATTATGAAATTGTTGACAGTGTTAAACTGAAGACAAAAAAGAAGACCAAGAAGCTAATGTCAGTGAGAAAACACATTTTTTTTTACACAGCACACCAAATAGGAAGCTGTTCAGAATACACCATGTAAAGAAGGAAATGAGATATTCCAAGGGCTATTAACTACTCCACCGGAGATCCTGGAAGATCACTGCCAGGTTATTTAGTGTCGATGTTTATATAATTTGGGAGCAGAAGGGCAAATTTGCCATGCGCAATGGTCCTCAAACTCACAGTAGCTTACACAAGTGTGACTTAATGATCCATTGACAGTAGACTATGGATGGTGTTACCTTATGAAACAAATGGTGACGATAAGGACAGCATAAAGCAGTTGATTTCTAATATATTGTGCATCAGAACAATTTCTTTGTTAGTAAGAACTCATAGATCCCATGGTTTTATTGGTGTGTTTGATAGTGTGGCCTTAAACTGGTCATTGTAATCAACAAAACCCCATCTCTCTCTGGTGCTAACCTATGAGTTTAGTATTAATGCATCCCACTCTGTTGACTTCTCTAAACAATCCTAAACCATCCATAAATGGACAAATGTTAAACTTGGGGCATCCTGAAGAATCCTGCAATCCTGGTCTACATATAATCTTGATCCTGAGATGACAAAAGCTACCCACACTGATGCAAATACTGCATCATCCCAAGGGATGCATACTGAACAGCTGCTGGAAGTGCAGCCAATAAAGCAATCTTGTTTGGAATTCTCCATGCTAAAGTCAGAGGGCTGCACCACAGTATATCACTGTAATGGAGTAACAAGAAGATGATTTAACAGGCAGAAGTACTAGCAATGGAATATGGCCAGATATTTATAATAAAGTTTTATTATATAGTGCTTAGAAACATTCAAAGTGTTTCTGGAAACCTTAAATGACCATACCATGCACAACACCAAGCTCAGAAGTGACCAGGCTCAGAATCTGTGGCTGAGTCGAGGCCACTGTGAAGTCTGTGCAGGTAGATGTTAGTAAGAGTTCTCAATCCATAACAAATATTTGGGCTTTTGAAAAACTTTACATTTGATTCATTCTAAGAAACTTGTTTTTCTTTGAGCAAATAGAAAGAAAAAGGAAAGTTAGAAAACCCAATGTGCAATTTATAAGGATTATGTTTGTCAAAAACGTACAAGTAATCAAACCTGAGCCAAGGAATTTAGCTCTGTGAACATGAGAAGCTGACTCCAGGTTGAACAGTTCTGCACTATCCAAGGTGCATCTTGTATTTCACTAATAAAAGCACAAATGAGCTTCTGGAAACAGCTTCCTACAAGTTATGACACTTCAGTTCACCATCCGAGGTAGACAAAATGACCCCAAAGCTGTGTACGCACTAAACCTTAGAGTCTTTGAATATACTATAAAAATCCACAAGGATTTTTTGTTTGTTTTTGTTTTTGTATGTTGAATTAGTTTTTCTTTTTTCTTTCTTTTTTTTTTTTTTTTTTTTTTTTCTGCTCTTTTTATAGCTGTGGAGTATCCAGTTGAATTAGGGGACTATTTCTCAGCTAGCACCCCTCAGGGCACCAATGTGGGAGTCATGGGACTTTCCTCTGAATCCCATGGCCATGCGCTCACCACGATGTCAAGGTGAGAGCAACAGTATAACCGTGGCTCGTTAACTTGGATCTTGCTCTTGTGATTGGCTCTGGGAGTGGACATCATTTTGCTTATAAAGTGAGTTGCAAGCCAGGTGGTGGTGCACGCCTTAATCCGTAGCACTTGGGATGCAGAAGCAAGGCCAGTCTTTGTGAGTTCAAACCAGCCTGGTCTACAAACGAGTGATGTTCAGCGACAGCTTGGGACTACAGGGAGACCCGTGTCTCATAAAAAGACCAAAAAAAAAAAAAAAAAAAAGTGAGTTGTGGGGCTGGAGAACTGGCCTAGTGGTTAAGAGTGCCAACTGCTCTTGCAGAGGACCCGGGTTTGATCCCCAGCATCACATGGCGACTGAGAACCATCTTTAACTCCAGTTCCAGGGGAATCCGACACTCTCTTCTGACCTCCGTGGCATTGCACGACATGGGTGCACAAACCTACATGTAGACAGTACATTCATATACATAAAAAATAAATAAAAATTAAAAAAAATGAGTTGCAGCTGGCCATAAAGCAAATTCTCCATTACCATCATTATACAGAATCCCCCCCCCATTATTTCTGTGCACATACAGGCCAAAGCAGGCATGAATTTCAAGTGTGGAGGTCAGTGGGTTGGACGGCGGTCCATCAGACCACCAACCTGGTAATCTGATGTGGGGCTGGATGGAGACTTATCAGGTCATCAGCTGTGGAGTAAATTGTGAGTGGGTGTAGGCTGAAGATAGGCCATCAGCCATCGGCCTGAAATTCCTGTTCAGAGACCAGCGGTCTTTAGGCAGGTGGAAAACACTGGCAGAGGGGAAACGTTCTGTTTTCCCCAGCTAAGGACCTGAGTGGGAAGTACCTCTCAGGTTGGGTTACGAAAGTAACCAACTGACCTCTAGGCTGAGGGGTCAGTTCCTTACAGTGGCTGCGGGTGGCTACTGTACTCCCCTTCCCTTAGCAGGACTGCGCTGTACCAGCTCATAGCAAGAGAAGCTCCCACAATTGAGGTTTTATGCATTTCATACATTTTTAATCAAATTTAGACCCATTCCCACGTCTTTGCAGCCCTGTCAGAGTGCATGCATTCTGACATACCTGTTTTTCATCTTTTTCTCAGTCTTTTTTTTTTTCTGTATGTGTATGAAGGTACTGTCTGCATGCAAGTCTGTGCACCTGTGTCGTGCAACGCCGCGGAGGTCAGAAGAGGGTCCTGGATTCCCCTGGAACTGGAGTTCTCCTGGAATTGGAGTTTCAGACGGTTTTCAGCCACCATGTGGGTGCTGGGGATCGAACCCGGGTCCTCTGCAAGAGCGGTCGGCGCTCTCAACCACTAGGCCATCTCTCTCAGTCTTTTTTTAATGTTCGAGTGCAGAAGTTTAGTGTTTTAGTCAGTTCTTTGACTCAGTCTTTTGTTGTTGTTGTTGTTCCTTCCAATTTGTATCACTCCAAAATATGCCTACATACATGGCACACATATACCAAAATTATGATGTCTGAAAATAAGCTATAGTAGGTCAGTTCTAAACCATGTTTGGGGATTCACATTTTGACAGCATTCCGGAAAAGAAAAAAATATTACTTTACATTCCTATATTACATAGCAAGTTGAAGAGGAACATCAGATGTTATATTTACTAAAAAGAAAAAGGAAAAATAGGAATTATTCAGTTTGCCTTATAAAGAGAGATTTGATGCTAGGATCCACGAATGAGGGACTCATTTGTCATTTGTTTTCTGGGACTGTGTTACTTCACTTAGCATAGTGGCTTCCAGTTCCATCCATTTAGCTGCAAAGTTCATGATGTCATCTTTCTTTACTGCTTCATAGAATTCTATTGTGTAGGTGTACCACATTTTCTTTATCCACTCATCGGTTGAGGGACTTGGGTTGCTTCCAGGATTTTAAAAGTTTATGTCTTAGAAGTGAAATATTGTCTTAAGTTAGCCAAATGGGTTTTCTGATCATGTGAGCCCTTAAAGCACTTTACATTCTCCGCTTGACATCTTAGATGTGAAATATTGTCCTAGGTTATCCAGATGAGCTCTCTGATCACATGAGCCCTTAAAACACTTTACTGTCTCCATCTGACATCAGAGATGCAATTGAAGAATTCAGGAGAACATGTAAAACTTGATCAACTGTTGCTGGAGAGGGCTTCCTGCAAAGTGTAGGAAGAGGTGAGGAAGCCTCTGGGTGCAAAGAGCAGCCTCAACTCATAACCCCCAAGGAAGAAGAATGCAGGCATATTGGCACCAGAGACTGAGTCCAGCAATAAATAGCCCACAGAGGCTGAGAGGCAATCGTCTTCAAATCCTAGCCCAGCCTAGCCAACATCTCGATCCTGGCCTTATGAGGTATATGCTGATGGGCCCATTGGACTGTTCTGTGCTGAGGCTTCTGACCTGTGATCTGCAGACGATGAAAAGGCTTTGCTCTAAGTTAATGAGTTAGTTTAGCAATGAACTTTCAAACAGTTGAGACTTGTATCTAAATATCTTGAAAGCCAAAGGTCTTATATTTGGCAGAATACTGTCTTATAAACTCTAAAACCTGGTAGGTGACTTTTACCACTCAACGTCACAGGCAATTGTAGGTCAGTGAACTCTCTTTGGTCTTTTTCCTCTAAAAGCGAATCTAAAAGGTGAGCCTGGGCAGGCGAGAAGGCTCACCAGGTAAAACATTTGTTTGAACCAGATAACCTGAATTCAATCCCCAGAACCCAAGTAAAATGGGAGATGTGGTGGTGTGCATCTGTCATGCCAGCACTTTGGCAGAGGGGTGGGGTAGAGGCAGGAGAAGCATCTGGCATCCCTCAGGCTATCTAGCCTGAAGTATGGATCTGAACACCAGAAACAAGAGGACAGGCCCCATCTCAACAAGGCAGAAAGCAAGACCTGGCTCCTTCAAGTTTTCCTTTAATCTCTACATGCATGCCATAGCATACATGCACATGTACAAGCACACATGTGCACAAGCACTCACAGGCACACCACACACACACACTGCTTTTGTGAACATATTCTGGCTGGCATCTACTCAGATGACTTCAATGCAATTGAGCAAAGCACTGGGCATTTAGCTATTTTGTGTGCTCAGGATGAAGAAATATGATTAGAGAGAATTGAACTGACACCTGCTGCAAATACATTTTTTACAGAATGACTAGGGACGCATGGCTGGATTTGAATAAGTAAATTGTTTTTCCTCTGGCTTGTTAGAAGCCATTTATTTTCCTATCATTCTGATCATTTGCTCGTGCTAATTCTTGAAAATGTTGCAGGATATTTCACATGCTCTGTTTCCCTCTCCGTGCTTGGACTCCTGCTGTGGTTCCTTGAGTTCCGTTCTAACCGAAGAACACCCTTGATTTCTAAGTTGCAATGGCTCCACATTAATTTTTAAATGGGTTTGGGACTTCCCACTTTCCACCTGTCTCCCTGGCCTTGTTTGGAGCTGATGACAGAACATGAGAGAGGAAGTACCACACAGCCTTTAACACTATGCTTCCCTTTCCACTGGTTTTTTGATGCAAAGAGGAAATTTTCCAGGGTAACGGGACACAAAACGGCATCCACCAGTGGCAAAATGTTAGTGCTTCTGGGATAACCCCTCTGATTTGAAACTCTCCTGTTCTTCTTTCCTTTCATGCCCCTGATGCATATGCCTGGGCTCTTTGTGTTTAATCCCTTGCACTTTTGAGGGTGGTCTGCAGGAATACCAGAGGACCCAGTTTATCTGATGATGCTGTCCCTGTGGTTTTAATAATTGAATAGGCTCAGCAATTTCACTGTGTAGGGCAAGGTTTCTCAGGCTCCATGCTGATATCTTTCAGGCTGAATAAATATTTGGTGTATGTGGGAGAGTGAAGGTGAGGAACTGCTGATGTTTTGAGCATCCCTAGAATCCACCTACGACGTGAAGAATATCAGTCTTGACTGACAAATAATTTGCAAGTGTCTAAACCAAATGGTTCTCTTCAGATGAGCCCTGAAATTTCATCTAGGTATTCCCTTTAGTAGTCTGTTGGGGTAGAGACAGAGCTCAACCACCAACCTCTATCTCCAGTATTGCCAAATGTTTCCTCAGTGACCAAAACTACCCTAGGGTTGAGATCCATTCATCTAGGTATAAAATGCCCAAGCCTACTGGCTTTACCTCCCTGTCTGTACATCATCAGTCCATTCTTGAAGGGAACCTGCATGAGGTAGAGAAGTCTTTAGCATGGATCCGCTCCATAATGTTCACAGAACATTTGGTTTGTTTTTTGAGACAGGGTCTCCTTGTAGCTTCAGCTGGTCTCAAACTCCCTACGTAGACCAGGCTGGCTGGGCTCCATCTCACAGAGATCTAACTGCCTCTGCCTCCCAAGCACAGGGATTAAAATTGTGTACCACCATGCCTGGCTCTTAGAATATTTGTGTTCTCCAGGAGGAAGTCCTATATGCAGTCAGCTCACTAAGGCCCTGCAAAGTCCTTTCTCCAAAGGTGAAAAGTCTAATTAAAGAAGCTGGTTCAGCTGAGCGATTTGTCCTTGGTGATTTCTTCCAACTGCTCTATTCCCAGCTAGGAAGAACTGAGTAAGCACAGCTCTTATTCACACTGCTGAGTACGGGGAGGCTGATGTGATGTTCCCTGCCTGTGCCTCCCAGAAAGCATGGTCATCACATACTTCAGCACACACATACATGGTCTGAGGTCCACACATGTGAGTCCTAACATTTCATTTTTGTGTTTTGCTGTAGTGGTATATGGGGCAGGGATACAATTTAACCTTCAAATTAATGAGGTAAATCTTCTTAAAGATAGATATATAGAAAAAAATGAATTTTTAGTGAAAATGTCAAAGTAGTACAGACGTACATACTAATTTTCTATTGCCAGTGTAACAAAAGGTAATAGCCTGGTGAGATACATATGCTGGTATAACGGTGCCAGGGAGTAAAGCGGGAGGGCCAGCCTGCAGTACAAGGGCCAGCACCTACATGAGAACCTGGGTGTGCAGGCTTATGTTTGCAATCCAGGGCTGGGGAGGCAGAAGCAGATGAATGTCCCGGGCTCAGTGACCTGCCAGCTATCCTCCAAAAACAAGGAGAGCCGGGTGTGGTGGCACATGCCTTTAATCCTAGCACTTGGGAGGCAGAGGCAGGTGGATCTTTGTGAGTTCAAGGCCAGCTTGGTCTACAGAGTGAGTTCAGGACAGCTGGGACTACAGGGAGACCCTGTGTCAAAGACAAAAAAAAAAAAAAAAAAAAAAAAACAAGGAGGATGGAGTATCACAGAGTTTCACATGCATACTGATACCCACACACATGAACATAGGTTTTTTTTTTATCTTGCAAATTTCAGAGCTCAAAAGTCCAAAATGCCTTTTTATGTGCTAACGAAACTTAAAAGCTGGCTGAGCTCCCCTCCTTCTGGGGGTTCTGGAGGTGCCCATCAGCCCACAGTCCTTGGCTGGTGCCTCTCCCTCCCTTCCTCTGCAAAGCGCACAGTCCAGTGTCCATCTCAGGTCTCACATCTCCTTTCTCTGGTTTGCTCTGGCATTTTGGGGGTCCCTCAATCTCATTCACCTGGAGCATACACGCTCTTGGGGGCTCTGTTGATGGCATCCCTCTCTCCTTCTGGATCATGAACTCGGGACACTGTGTCCTTCCCTGTCTCCACACATGTCTCCAGGCAGGTGCAACCCCACCAGATAATTTCTGATTTTTAATTTTTATTTCTTTCACTCTGTGTTTGTGTATGTGTGTGTGTGTGTGTGTGTGTGTGTTTGTGTGTGCGTGTGCATGTGTGTACATATTGAGATCTGCTTGTATGAGTTGGAAGACAGCTTGTGGGAGACTTCATCCACCACATGGGTCCTGGGGAAGCAAACTTGGGTCCTCAGGCTTGGGATCAGGCTCGTGAGCCTTGGAGCCATTAGATCTTTAAATCCTTGCCTGATACATTTTGTTTTCCAAATGCAATTCTCTCAGGTGCTTCAAAAGACAAACTATCTAATATACTTTTCCAAATTAAATTAAACCCAAAATATTAGTTCCTGTTCTTCATAATATTGAGAAACTCAAGCTCTGAAATGTTTTGGGACAATAATGAAGCCTTCAACCTCCAATTAATGAATCATAATTTGAATCATAATTTTGAACATTTTCTCTCTCTCTCTCACACACACGCACATATACACACACAGACACACTTATACTCACATATTTCTTACCCTTTTTTCCTCATAACTTTTTGGACTTCACTCTTATAATAGGTGGTTTGGGGAAAATATATGTTTTATACAACTGGATAATTTATGTTCTGATTTGTGTGGAGCCTAAAATAGTCAAAGAGCTCTGACTTCTTTATGGAAGCAGATGGTAAAGAGGATTGGGGGATGGTCCCAGCAAGGTGTGCTGGTCAGTGAAGTCAATCCACACTATGATGCCCTGGAGATAACCCTCATGAATTTCATTCAGTGACCTTTAGCAGCTGTCAGCTCTCAATAATTTTTACCTGTTTTGATATTTTCCAGAATTGCTGAGAACATTGCCACCTAAGGAGTAAGTGAATATGCATAAGCCCAGAATCTCAGGTAGCAGTGTGTGAGGGTGAGGAGATGGGAAGGCAGGTCATGTCCTGTGCCCCTTGGGGGACTGACTGTAGTCTTGGAGATAAAGTAGACTTGAAAATAAACAGAACTGCACCTCTTTGTTTTAATTCATATTTAATCATAGTGAGCAATTATCTTGAAAATTCAAAATTTATTTATTATTTTTTTTTAAATTTTATTTATTTCTGTATGTGTAGGAATGTACTGTCTGCATGCAGGTCTGTGCACCTGTGTCGTGCAATGCCGCGGAGGTCAGAAGATGGTCTCGGATTCCCCTGGAACTGGAGTTCTCCTGGAATTGGAGTTTCAGATGGTTCTTGGCCGCCATGTGGGTGCTGGGGATCGAACCCAGGTCCTCTGCAAGAGCAGTTGGCGCTCCTAACTGCTAGGCCATCTCTCCAGCCCGAAAATTCAAAATTCATAAAAAGAATAGCGTACTTTATTTTTCTCTGTTTGACAAAGAGGGACATGGATTAAAAAAAAAATCATTGAGACTTTCTTTTTGTTTTTTGTTTTTTTTTTGTCTTTTTGAGACAGGGTCTCCCTGTAGCCCCAGCTGTCCTGGAACTCACTCTGTAGACCAGGCTGGCCTTGAACTCACAAAGATCCACCTGCGTCTGCCTCCCAAGTGCTAGGATTAAAGGCATGTGCCACCACACCCAGCTAAGACTTTCTGTTCTTGCATGTGATTTTAGGTTCTTATCCCAGGTCTGTATCAAGCCTTTAAATCTTAGGGGAAGGCAAAGAGGAATGGCAGAACTATCTTCAAATCCTCTTTCTTTTTCTGTGCTTTACTCCCCCTTGTGAGGGGGTTCGTGTTGCCAAATATATTGAACTTTCTCTGATCTAAAATAAATGTATAAAGTAGTATGAGCAAGGCAACAAAACATTGCATTTTATTGCACTCTAAATATTTTACAATTTTTTTTATATTCTTGCAGAATGACTCCATAGATCATTTTATAAAAATGACTTTCCCAGCAAATTTCAAGTGAAGGTGGGAAAGTGTCTTGTTTTCGATATGGTCATTTGTATCACAGAACCAGACTGTGTTAAACAGCCTTAATAAAATGATATTACCTTTCTATACTAATATGTGTTGCCTCTCCCTGAGTAAAATACCAAAAAGGAGTAAAGCCAAAGCAAGCCTGCCCTGGGGAGGGAATCTTATTTGCCTCCAAACAGTGGCTCTTACACTGTTAATATTTATGCCTACATTTGTTGTCTACTTTTCTTGAATAATGATCATTCTGAATTTCTCTGACATGTAGGCCAAGAGACCAAATCAAGCCACCCCTCTCCCCATTCGATGTGCATTATTTTAGAACCTGAGGCTCTGAGCTATGTTATTTACCGCAACCCCTATTTCACCTGGAATCAGTAGGCTCGGCTCTCCCATATCCAAGTCACTTTAGCAGCATTTCATCCATAATAACATTCCCAGGCCTGGGTCAATTGCAGCATTTTCGAAGTGATGGCCCTATTGTCAAAGGACCATAAGTACACATGTTCAGTCATTCAAAGACCTCAAACAGAAATGAGGGAGAGAGAGCTAGAAAGACACAGTGGGAAATGCCAGATTCCTGTCTATTCCATGCAGCCTCTCCCTGTCATTTGCTATTCCTGTATCCCTTACTCCATCTTCATCCCAAGGAAGACAGATCTTGACAAGCTAGCATGCCAACATGTTTGCACGCACCTCAGAAATTTCCACCCCGAAGCTTTGGGGGGTTCACCAGACAAGAAGTCATAGAAACAATTGATTCTCAATTCTAAATTCTTTCTCTAGGTGGAAACCGGGCCCTGAGTCTAAACCATACAAGGATGTGGTAAGTTTTCTGCCCTGTAGAACCTGGCTCTGTTTAATGGAGTCTCCTGGTATTCCCTGGGTCTCCCAGGCTCAGCACAGAATAACTCTGTTGGCTTCTCATTGAGTTTCTTAAATCCATTTTCCGTATTTGTTATTCTTCCTTTTCATGCTGCATTGGTTGCTGGGATAAACTGTCCTGGCCAAGGCAATGCAGAGCAGGAAGAGTTAATTTGGCCTAAGGTTACAGAGGGATAAGAGTTTTTTTTTTTTAAGTTTCTCAAGTTTTTTTTAAATTTTATAATTTATTCTTGTATGTGTATGAATGTACTGTCTGCATGAAGTTCTGTGCACCTGTGTCATGCAATGCCACAGAGGTCAGAAGAGGGCATCGGATTCCCCTGGAACTGGAGTCAAAGATGGTTCTCAGCTGCTGGGAATTGAACCCAGACCCTCTGCAAGACCAGTCGGTGCTCTTAACTAATAGGCCATCTCTCTAGCCCCAAGAGTCTTTTTTTATAATGCTTTTATTGATGTTTTGTGTATTTCAGACATCATTTCTCAGTTCAGTTTAGACATATTCTCTTTCCCTCCCCCCCCACCCCAGATCATGCACTCTGCCATACCATCCTGCATCTTTCCCTCAGTATTTTTTTATGTTTAGGAATTCATATTTTCATCCTTTAATTTTATATTACTCTAAAATATGCATATATACTTTCTACTCATATACAGTAATCACAGAGTCTGAAAGTAAGTGGTGGATCGATTCTAGAGCCTGTTAAGAGATTTACATTATTGAGGCAAGAAAGAGTTAGAACAGAAAGCTGAGTGCTCACATCTTAAAGCCAGCACAAGAAGCCAAGGGACACACACTTGAAATGGGCTGTGGGTATGAACTCTCAAAGCCCACCCCAGTGGCCACTGCAGGACACAGGGGCTCTTCCATGCATACAGGCAGAACACTGTCCATGTAAAACAAAAATTAAAATAAGTTAAAATAAACCTGCCCTGAGTAACATGCTTCCTCAAGCAAGGCCACACCTCCTATACCTCCAACTGGGGCTGAGTGTTCAAATACTTGGAGCCTATGGGGTCAGTCCTCATTCAAACAACCACACATGCCCTGATTTGGGTGTGTAATTCTGTAATCTGTTGTTCTTTAATTTCTACAAAAATAAATGCCACCATAAAGAATAATGACATCTTCTCTCAAATACTATTTAGTTCAAGCTATTGATCTCCTTACTCGTTTAAAAATTAATTTATCAATGTCACATTTCATTCTTTTAAAAATTTATTTATTTATTTATTTATTTATTTATTTGTATGAATGTACTGTCTGCATGTAGGTTTGTGCACCCATGTCGTGCAATGCCGCAGGGGTCAGAAGAGGATGTCAGATTCCCCTGGAACCGGAGTTCTCCTGGAATTGGAGTTACAGACGGTTCTCAGCCGCCATGTGGGTGCTGGGGATCGAACCTGGGTTCTCTGCAAGAGCAGTCAGTGCTCTTAACCACTAGGCCATCTCTCCAGCCCCACATTTCATTCTTTACCTTGACATTTAATTCATGGCTTAGGCTTTGATGTACTTTCCCAAGTTGTCCGTTATTTCTGCTCCCAAGTCGTCTTTAACATATGTGTGACTTATAAGCCACTTACTTTAACATAGTTGGTATTTGTATAAAATACTGGGTCAACGAGATAGTTCAGTGGGAAAAGGTGCCTGTGGCCAAGCTGATGACCTGAGTTTGATCTCTGGAACCTACATGTGGAAGGAGAGAACCGACTAACATAGGTTGTTCTCTGATCTCCACATGCATGTGTGACACATGCATGAATGTGGGCGTGTGTCTGCCCTGCCCCACACACCAATTATACAAAAAAAAAGGAAATGAATAAATCAGGATTATCATTGTAAATCCAGTGTGAACAGTTCTAAGTCACAAATAGAGCTCATTTAAGAACATTTGATTTTGAACGTTACAATTTGTATTTACAATTATGCGATATATTTCTCTAGAAAATCCCTCATAGACATGTCCAGAGACTTGCCTTCGTGGTGATTCTAGGTCCTGTCAACTTGATAATCAGTATTGACCATCATGGAGACCACAGTGTTTGTCTTTGCACCATCAATATTCAGACATTTTCCTAAGTGAATATCTGAGAATAATATACAAAATGAGCATGAGAATTTCTTGCGCATGATCTCTGCTAACAGCTCCAAACCTAAAAAGATATTTATTTGGAGCTTCTTGGGAGCCAGACACATTTTCAAATGCATTACTTGGGCCTGAGTTGATCCCTCTGTCATCCAGTAATCTCCTGGGGTTGAGCAAGCTGTCCCTGCACACTGATGGGTAGGCCACAGCTAGTTAGTGGCACAGCCAGGGTAGACAGGACCTTGACTGCTACACATATGATCTGTGTTTCTAAATGAAGTCAGAAATGTGCTTTCCATCCTGAGGGTCATGACACTTCTTCCTCAGGGAGAGATTTGCCCAGAGGGTTCATTCCAATGGTTGCCTTTCTACTATTTCTGAGTCCCTGAAGCATTATGAGCTTTTCTCTTTTATAAAGGAGAGGAGCTGCACACAGAACAGAGCATACGTCACTGTGTTTCTCATACACACATTCAGGCAGCATCCACTTTGGATAACAGTCCATTAGCACAGGGTCCTTAAGATGCATGGGAGTTGTTTGCTCACATCAGCATTGGACTGAACCAATGTTAGTTCCCACACCCTGGTGGCTTTTCTCCCGTGATTTCCCAGAGCATGCTATGAGGGAGTCCATCTTTCTGTAGCTTCCCCCTTAAGGCTGTAAGTTAAATAGGAAAAAAAAAAATGAAGCCATAGGAGACATGAAAGCTGAAAGACTTAGGTACCACACTGTGATCTGCAGAATGTCCCCAAGAGGGCCATGATTTACAGGCTGGGTCCCCCAGGTGGGCTGTTGAGGGGCAGTGGAGCCTTTAGGAGGCAGGACCTAGAGGGAGGTCTTGGGTCCCTAGGTGTAACCTTTAGAGGGAACTGTGGGTGTTCAAATCCTCTTCTGCTTCCTTATAATAGGTGAGTAGTCTTTTATTTATTTTCTTCCGTATCCCCCCCCCGCCCCCGCACATGTTCCTGCTGTGCCAGGAGAGACAAAACGAACTTTTTCACTTCATAAGTTATCCATCACAGGGATTTCCCTAAAGTGACAGAAAGCTGACTAGCATAGAAGAGTAGACAATATGTGTTCATGTGTATCTGATAAACGTTCAGTACCTGCTCCATACCTTGTACTCCATAGTTCTTAGTAAATAGCAGTGCCTAGTGTTATTCACATTGCAAAGGAGGTACAGGCAGGGTAAGCCTGCTGCACAATGTGCTTAGTGTTAACTGTCTTTCTTGTTCTTATTAATGAGACATTTATAGCTGTGAGTCATCTCTGATCATGACTGTGACCAGACTGTCAGTACTTCTACATCCTTTGCTGTGACTTTTGAAGAAATGTGAACTCTTTTCCCCAGGTGCTATATAAGAAACTGGTTTTCACTTTGAATGTAGTATTTACAAAAATAACACAAAATCTTCCCCCTGTCATTCCAAATTCATTCTCCAGTGCGCCGTCCAAACCTGCAAAATTACAATTAATTTATTTAATGTTTCTGTCATTTTCATAGCAAGAGATATAGCTCAAGGCATCATAGATAAAGGAAAATATTAAAAAAAGATTAAATCAAATTTTGGGTTAAACTCCCTAGATTAATGTTTAGTAAAGGGCGGTTGAATGAGGCCTGACGATGTCATTTTAGATTTATTTCTTTCAGACTATAGGTGGAATCCAGGGCCTGATACGTGCCAGGAAAATACTATACATTTCCATTTCCTTTGTATTTTATCTTGAGATAAGATCATATTAATAATACCAGGATAGTCTTGCATTCACAGTGTAGCCCAGGCTACCCTCAATGTAGCAGGCCTGCCTCTGCCATTTTAGTGCTAAGATTACAGATGTGAGATGTTTCCTGAATTTTATCCATTGAAGGAATTAAGAAAATAAGGATGATGCCAGCCAGGGGGTATATGCCACCTCAGAGTGGAAAACAAAAAGGCCCAAACTGAAGGGCCCTTAACCAGGACCCTGTTGTCCTCTGTGATGTTTTCAAGATGTGTCAAAATGTTTTCCTTTCAAAATTCTGTTTGAAAATTTTCTGAAGTGATGAATGCATTTTTCCTTATAAAATATAACATTAAAAATCATTAAATGTTTTAAGCGACTGTGTGGCATAGAAAAATAGCCTAGGTCCTTAGGCACAAATGATTTTCAATTTTGTACAGAGAATTCTTTCACATCCTGACACCCAGAAAATGAATGATTCCAAATAGCACATAGAATTGTGCTGTAGGGCAGCTCAGAGCTTCTCTGAACTTGAAAGGAATGGAAACATTTTTATCAGTTCTAGAACAGTACACAAGTCAGTAATAAAGGGGTAACTCTGTGGCCAATCCAAATCTAAATGACAGTGGCCTTAAAAACAAACAGTCCCATCAAAGTGACACAGCCGCTCTGTCGAAACAATAAATATTAGCTCTGTCACTGCCTAACTGCCTCAAAGTGCCATATACTGATTGTCACCTTAGAAAACCTCTCAGGGAAGGAGAGAACTCAGTAGAGTTGGCGGGCTGACAGCAGGGACATGAAGTTGTCTGGAATTCCAAATGGAATCTCCAGTTGGTTTTCAGTTAGAGTCCTTGCCTCATGGACGGAGGGATGTTGGCTGTCCCAAGCTGTAGTAATTTGTCATCTTTTTTAAAAATACATTTTTATTTTCATTTTTACTTCATCTGCAGGAATGTATTACCGGCTCATGTATGTAAGAGCACCCATGTGATGCAGTGCCCTTGGATGTCAGAAGACAGAGTTGGATACTTGGACCTTGGATGGTTGTTAGCTGCCATATGGGTGCTGGGAATCCAACCTGGGTCCTCTGTAAGAGTGGCCCGTGCTCTTAATCGCTGAGCCATCTCTCCAGCCTCTTCCTTGTCGTTTCTGCGCCACACTGCTTTGCTTTTCTTTATCTAGAACTTGATCGGATGATGCATATCTTGAAATACCCTGCTTATTTCTGCACCTGAATTATATTATCAGCCTCCAGGGTATGGGAGAAAATGGGTTTTCCTTCTTTTTTTCTTTTTTGGTCTTTTTGAGACAGGGTCTCCCTGTAGCCCCAGCTGTCCTGGAACTCACTCTGTAGACCAGGCTATCCTTGAACTCACAAAGATCTGCTTGCCTCTGCCCCCTAAGTGCTAGGATTAAAGACACACCTGGCCTTCCTTTTTCTTAACTTCACTAAAATAAACTTCGAATGTATGGGTGACTTTTAACTGATATGACAATGTACTAAAAAGAATAAAATCAAGACTAAATTTGTAAGATTAACATGAAACAAAAGAGTCATGTATGTAACTTACATTACATATCCAGTTTTTTTCCCCTTTGGGGCAGGAGGTAGGAGGTGATTTGTATCAGTCTGAACTTCCATAGTCTTAGACTGCAGCTCTTTTTAGGATTTCCTAAGTACTTTTAAACATTGTAAAGGAAGTGATTAATCTTACATTCCCCATTTTCTGAATCATAATGACAAAATACTATAACTTAGAAATGCTGCTTTCAATTTGGAAAGCTCTGTTCCTTCACCTTTGCCATCTTAGGTCTGTTTCATTTATCATTCATTCATTTCTTTCATTACCTCTCCTGGATATTATTTTAATTACCAGGGATGGAGAGGAGTCTGGATATGTTTTCTGCCTTATTTAAGAAGAAGCAAACATGTAAGTTTCTGGTTAAAGAATCAGATCAAAGCAAATACATTCTCCAAAGGAGCAACAACATATACTACTGAAAAATGCAACTAATTTTGTTTCCTAGTGGGAGGAAGAACAACTATAGTCAAGGTCATTTGATGCCATAGTTGTTTTCTGCACACAGCTTCCACTCTCCTGACAACTGCTTGTGTGTGTAGTAACTGTCTGTGGTGGAGAGTCTTCAGTTCCTCTGACCCTTCCCTTTGCTAAAAACAAAACGAAAACAAAGCCTGACTTGAGCTAAGTATCTGTTTTATTCTGAATCTTCTAAATTCTTTTAAACCCCAGTGTCAAGAGTGAAGGGCAGAACAGCATGTATTTCCCAAATAAACAAACAACAGATTAACAAAGTACCTCCTGATACATGGCTCATTCCAAAGTTACACTGGCTGGTGGGTGTTTGTCTTCTAGGATACCATAATCCTGCCTGATACACCTTCTCCCAAGTATCTTTGACCCAATGCATTTGTTACAAAATGAATCCTATAGTCTGAGAACATCTTATGAATCTCTTCCGATAACTTATTTTACAAGACAGGAAGCAGGAATGTACACTGACTTACGATCCAATTCTCACGCATGTTTAGACTGAAGAAATGAATACATAATAATGTAGACATAGTGGTCTTTTTCTCTCTCCCAAGTGTTCCTGATTCTTGCCATTTTCTCTCAGTACTTTGATCAAGCCACACAGTCGGCCCCTATTTAATAACTGGTTTAAATGAGATTTGACTTCAGACCATTCTTAGGAACTATCTGCACTACATTTAGAGTAGAACTGAGACATACTGCTGATTTCCAACTGTAGGTGGAGGAAAGAGCCTTGAGTGTGCTGACTGCAAGCTACCACTTAATACCAGTTTAAGGCACAAAGCAGAACTGGTAGTTGGGGGTCAATCCTCCTGTTTCCCTGGATGCTCAGCCATCCGTACTGGCTCACTGTGCCCATCCCATGTCTCCACCCAGGACTATCGTCACACCTAAAGCTTCTACAATGTCAAGATTCATTGTTCATCCTGGGGGGGCTTTGCATGATTTTTAAATAGTGGGTTTGGCTTGGAAAACAAATTAAATGGCAATGGTTGGAAGAGGAGATTTTAGTAGATGAAACTGGTGATATAAGGTAGAAATGCTTAGGAAGGCAAATCTCCTCCCTCAAATGTTATCGAGAGACTGTTTGTTGTTTTTGTTTTTCTTTCCCCTTCGTCTTTTTGAGAAAGGGTTTCCCTTTAGCCCCAGTTGGCCTGGAGCTCGCTCTGTAGACCAGGCTGGCCTTGAACTCACAGTGATCGTCTGCCTCTGCCTTGAGTGGTGGGATTAAAGGTGTGCGCCACCAGGCCCAGCCAGAGATTGTTAAAGTATTATCTGGCACCACCAGCAGTGCCAGGTACAGGTGAGATTCTGGGTGGTTTTAAGCCCAACCTAATTTGCATGAGACCCTCTCCTCCCTCCAGCTATCAACTGCAAAGTAAAAATCTAAGCATCACACAGTTTGTAGAATGTAGTTTCAGGCTAATACAAGCAAACATAACATATGGTTGGTGTAGTCAAGGAGAGCCTGAGCAAGAAGGTGACTAAGAAGGAAGGAGAGTGCTAATGTGGCATCTTGGTAGTTCTCAGCCTTACCTTGGTCTGTTTTCTTTTGTGTGAATGCTGAGCTGGTGTGAAGCTGGAGCTGGAGCAGAATGGTGTTCACAGTTAACAACAGGGGATGCGCTGTTAATTAAACACACCCTTCTCAGGGGCCTTGTGTTATTTGCTCTCACACTAACCAACAATGTCATAACGTAACACTATTTCCCTGTTTGCAAACCAGGAGCAGGGGTTTTCAGTGCTCATAAAGCATCCAAGTGATATAATTAGTAACAGGGAAAGAGGAAAGTCCACCCTGGCTCTTTCCAGCTCTGTATTTTTCTGCAAATGTTATGGAGCATTTGTTGTGGGGAGGGGCTCTGGGGAGCCCTGCAAATGGAATTCCTCCAGGTGGATACACAGGTCCCATTTTAAATTCTCTTTTATGCTACTTACCACCCTGTTGAACAAGTTCGGGAGAGGCTAGGAAATCGTAATTTGGTATTAGGGAGGACTCCTTAACATAATTTGGTATTAGGGAGGACTCCTTAACATAATTTGGTATTAGGGAGGACTCCTTAACATAATTTGGTATTAGGAGGACTTCTTAACATAATTTGGTATTAGGGAGGACTCCTTAACATAATTTGGTATTAGGAGGACTTCTTAACATAATTTGGTATTAGGAAGGACTCCTTAACATAGAAACACAGCCTTCCTCCTCAGCACGGAATGTGCTGAGTACAATGACAGCAAAGTGTAAACCGAAATATGATGGAAAAGGTGGAATTGTTATATTGTCTAGCAGACCTCTTTTGAAAGCCCAAGAAGGGTCACAACGTCCATAGTCCCTCACAGCTCAGTGCTTTCTGTACACTTCGCACTCCATTTTTCTCCATTTTTTTCATGAGGTCATTTAAGGGTGGGATTTCTCATAGGGAAATTGCTGGTGAACTTTGCAATGTAGACACTTTGATTTTCTTTGGCCAGGTGGGGACTCCGTGACCCATGTTTAAGTTCCGGACTCTTCCTGTAAGTGCTGAGCCTTCAATGGGCCCTAACAAGGACAAAGAAAGCAAACATTTAAATTCTTCTAAACCTCCTGCCAGGTTGCCAGAACCAGCTTGGAAGCCACCTCAGCTCCGTCCCATGCCCCTTTCAAGCTAGAGGCATCAGCCCTTCAGCAAGTTTAATTAGATCCTCCAGTGTCAGTTCATAGTTTTTGATGTCAATCTCACTGTACACCAAATCAAATAGCCCCACTTCTGAGAAGCTAGTCTACACTGCCCGCCCTGAAGCAGTTTCCCAGCCCAGTCTGTTCTAATACCCATTGGTAAAGTCCTTTGCAGCAGCTCTCACTGCCTACAAGGGTTTCTTTGGTTGTGAATCTCAGAACGTCTTAGCAGTGTGTCTTTATAGAGCTTCTGAACAATCATAGTAGGGCAGGAGATGGGGGCCTTCCCCTTTGTCCACAGAAGACAAACGACATGGTCTAAAGACAGCCAGAGGGCATGCATAAAAACTCCAGAGGTGCCAGGCATGGTGGCACAGGCCTTTAATCCTAGCACTCCAGAGACAGAGGCAGGTAGATCTCTGTGAGTTCAAGGCCAGCCTGGTTTACATAGAGAGAGCTCTAGGCCAGCTGGGACTAAAGGGAGACCCTGTCTCAAAAATACAAAACAAACAAACAAAGAAACCAACCCAGAGGCAGCCAGAGGAGAACGTACCTGGGTTCCTGGAACAAGGACATAAAGGGCCAACGCCATAGGGTGTCTGTAGAATTCAGGGTGTCAGTAGACACACATACACACACACCTACAATTACACACACCTTCCTACACTCATGTATACCTATACACACAAATACACACAGAAACAAGACTATATACACAGAGACACGCACAAACATGCACACAAAATAGCAGGCATATACACATGGAAACACATGCTTACACAGACACATATACACACATGCATATTCACAGAGACACATATGCATATTCACAGAGACACACCTACACACAAGAGACATACACCAAGCTGGAGAGATGGCTCAGTGGTTAACAACACCGACTACTCTTGTGGAGGACCTGGGTTCGATTCCCAGCACCCACATGGCAGCTAAGAACCATCTTTTAACTCCAGTTCCAGGGGAATTCGACACCCTCTTCTGACTTCTGAGGCATTGCATGACACAGGTGCACCAACCTACATGCCACAGTACGCATACACATAAAAAATAATAAAATAAATAAAAAATTAAAAAGGAGACACATATGCAAAGAGAGAACCATGTATAAACACACAGGTACACACACATGCTTACACAGACACATATACATACATAAACACCTATACACCTAAACAAATACAAACACATATACACAATACAGACACACACAGAAACACACATATGTATATATATAATATATATTCACACATACATACACCCAAGGAAACACACAGACATATAGACACACCTACACATACAGACACAAAGACACACACACAGACACAGGCATACATACAGAGACACATATACACATGTAGACACATACATACACATGGAGACACACATAGACATAGATACACCTATATACTTATGCACACACAGATATCAATGTACCTATTCATATACACACATACAGGCACACATAGAGACAAATATCTGTACATACATGTGCACACAGACACACAGGTACCGACAAACACATAGATACATATACACATACATTAAAGACACAGACACATTCATACACAGACACACACAAAAAGAGACATACACAGATACACACATAGACACCCAGACTCAAACACACACAACATAAAATAGCAGGTGCTCTATGGCCACACAGGCTGTTTCTTCTCACAGGAAAAGCACGTTCCAAGGAAACACCTCTTTCATACTTCCCTGAGCAGGTCTACTGAGATGTGTACCGTATAAACAGAATCATGTGTTCCTCAAACAACAGAAGAAAAAGTGATAGATGGCTTCCTCCTAACCCAACCTCCTGAGATAACCGCTAGCAATATTCCTAAAGCTGTCAGCCTCAGCCGACAGAGATGGTGACAGCGGAATGCTGTGAGAGGTAGACAAGGCGGTCTCCCTAGACAGCAGAGGGAAGAGATGCTTTAGAAAAGTGTGCACGAGTAACACTGCAGACTCTGCCATATCGAGCTCTAGACATTAGGAAATACTTGTCTTGAATTTGAGAAAATAAAACATGTCAATCATTGCTGACAAAGTCAATTAGGAATAAAGTGTATTTTTCCTTTCCACAAATGAATGAGTTGAGAAACTTCAGAAGGAAATTGCTTGCTACAGCCAAGGCCCATGGGACTGTTTATAAAAGTATTCTCATACGAGTCAGTTCTTTGATGAAGTCACTAGATTCCTATTGGTAATATTTTTTATTTTATTTATTATTTTTATTACATGTGTATGAGTATATTACCTGCATGTGTGTAAGTACACCTATGCCATGCAAGCCAATGGAAGTCAGAAGAGAGTTGGATTCCCCTGGAACTGAAGTTATGGGTAGTTGTTAGCTGCCATGTGGGTGCCTCGAAATCAAACTCAGGTCCTCTGCAAGAACAGACAGTGCTCTTAACCACTGAGCCAACTCTCCAGCCTCCCTATTGGTAAAGAAAATTTGTGAGAAATCAAAGATATTGGGTTGTGATTTTTGGAATTTCAAATCATTTATTAAACATTTATTCTCAGATTGTTGTAATTAGAGGACTCCGAGCCAGAGAGAGGGCCAAAACCCCTAAATACATTTTTTCTAATATCCTTTGTTCTGAAGAGCCAGGGAAACGTTTTACTATTATTGCTTTTTTGTTTCAAAATCTATATTTGAAATAATCTAAAACCCAGTGCACCTTGGGAAATACATTAAAATGCCTTTCTTCTTTTGATGGTAAAATGCCAGACGTTTAAAAGTCTCCTAATCTTTTCAGAGCTCATGGCTGCCAGATGAAATTTCTGAGGCATCAGAGGTAATAATGCGATTACTCTGGTGTTTATTTGGCTAGAGTCTTGAGTTAGCATTCATATTATTTGTTAATGACCAAAGGCAATTGATTTCAGCTTTGAAAGTTGAGATTAGAAAATGACAGAGCCCCTCCCAAGCCACCCCACCTCCTCTTCCTTTCTTTTTTTCTTTCTTTCTTCTTTCTTTCTTTCTTTCTTTCTTTCTTTCTTTCTTTCTTTCTTTCTTTCTTTCTTTCTTTCTTTCTTTCTTTCTTTCTCTTTCTTTCTTTCTTTCTTTCTTTCTTTCTTTCTTTCTTTCTTTCTTTCTTTCTTTCTTTCCTTCCTTCCTTCCTTCCTTCCTTCCTTCCTTCCTTC